>JAEIIJ010019927.1:0-12775 GCA_018904815.1 Drosophila ogumai | reverse complement strand
TCTTCGGAGAAAACGAAAATTTCCATACAGCCCGTGCTCTTATATGGCTCCAGATCTCTGACTTTTGTGTCATATCAAATGGTAAATGGTAAATGGCAATCTGAAAATGCTAAAATGACTCGCTGCCCCAGGCCCGCCCACAGTTAGCACAGATCCATCCTGAGTAAGCCGGCGCAAGTGGGTCAACAGCATCGGGCTAACGGAAGTCGATTATCAGTTTTATTCTAACTCATATAAATGCACACAGGTGCGTACTCGGATACCGTATTACCGCCAGCAGGTCGAGGAGGAGACAGGAGAGGATTATGGGGATAATACTTGAATTTCCCAGAGCAGAAACTCGATTTAATCCGCTCCGGCGAATGATCTTCATTTCGGCTTGGCGCTCCAGATTTCGATTAGGATTAGGGGGCTCTCCTCTCCTGGCCGATGGCGGAATTGCGAGTGATTTCCATGTAAGGATTGCGAAGGAAGGGAGGGGGGCGGGATTGGGAAGCCATTTGAGGCTCTGGGATCGGGGCGGAGTGCAGTGCACTTATTCTATTACAAATTTTATTACACTTAAGTGCGGGAATCGAGCCCGAGCCGGAGCCGAAATGTGTGCCATGGTGCGGCGGACTAGTTGATCCGTGCCTAATCCTCCGGCGGGCGGGCTCTCTTTGAAGATCGGCTCCCCAAATTGCGCCCACTGATGTAATGTTTGCTCGATCTGGTCACGTTGCACGTAACCGCAGCGCGGCTTTTATTTAACGTGCGGTAATTGCATTAATAAAGAGAGCCCAAATCCCAAATTATATTGTACAAATTGAGCTGCGTACAATGAAAGCGAAATTGTTTGATTTCCAGCCGAACGGCGAGCAGTGAGCAGCGAGCAGCGATTCCTGATGCCGATGCCACGAACGAAATCAATCAGCCGCCAGACGGAAGACGAAATACGAAAGACTCAAGGCACGAACTTGTCAAAGGTATTTCCTGAAACCAAGGTGCTTGGCTGTTCCCAAGGTGTGTTGGGTAACGTTGATTACGATTACGACTGCATCTGCTATTTGAAAATAAAAATATATAATAAAAATGCCCCTAGCGTCAGCTTTTGTGATGTTCCCTCGCATTATCGGTTTATGACTTCTAACCGTATTTCGAAATAACTGCCTGACGATCAGCATTTAACACTTCCATTTCCTTGCAGCCACAGAATGCACTCCCATATTCTTGATCTCCTTTGCCGGCTGACATGATTTACGACTGTGGTACAATAGAGCCAGCTTTGGCAGGGAACCTCCCTCCCACAGATTAATTTCGAATCCATAACCATCTGGCCAGATGCGAGTGCAGCTCTGTGTGCTTTGAGCTCAGCTAGAGCCCAACTGGTTGCACCTGTTCCACTTGGCCGCGGGTCGTGTGCTCGAGAACATTTTCATGTTCGGCGGAGCATTTTGTTTTTACGACAACATCGAAGAGTCGTCAGAACGAACTGAACCGAACCAAAGAATATAGCAGAGCAGAGCTGAGCAGGGCAGACCAGGCCAGGACAGCCTCGCAGGCGGCGGATGCCGCTCGCCAGGCTCCAGAGCTGGGATGTCGACCTGGACCTTGGCACGGGACGGTTCTCCTGTCATGTGGAACTGCCGGCATAATAATCGTAAAATGCCAGCAGCGCTTTTCGGTGGCGGCTGCGGCTGCCCCGTTGTGCTCTTAATGTTGGCATTTATATTCCAAAGAGTTCTTAATGCGATTAGAGCAATTAATTGCCCGTCGCCGGAGCGCTGGCTTGCAGATTTCAGTTCTGGCGGAAGTGGCCATGTCGTGAGCCTAACGGTCGTCCAGGCTATCGATTGCCTCTGCCCATTAATAATCGCCAGTCACTCCGAGATGTTGAGAGGAATGCTGCGGGTTCGAGTCCAGCCCAAAACCCAAACTCAAACCCAAACCCAAACCGAAACGAAGTGAACTAAACACTGGAACTGAAAGTGAGAGTCGCCCGGGGCTGGGGAATTCGAATATCGATTTGAATCCATGGTGCGTGGCTGCAAACAAACACAGAAACCGTGATTTATGCCCACTCGTTGGGAAAATCATGTGAAAATTTGCCGAACCTGCCGCAGCTCCTCCCACTTCACTTTCGTGTGGGAAAGTGCAATCAGCCCTGGCTGATGGATTCGCGGCTCTGTGCAATTACCGCCGCTTAGCATAAATCGCGCGACCCTACCCGGTCTGACCCACATTAGTCCGCGGCAGAACACCGAACACTTTGCCCACAGCTAGAGCGGAAATTAACTGAGCTTGAATCTGGTGAATTCGATGGTTTACAGGCAGAGAAAAGGAAGAGATTTGAAGGTTTAAAAAGGAAATTTGAGCTAAGATGATTTTGTTTGAGAGTCTCAGCTTAAAATATAGAATTGTTTTCAATACAAAAGTATTTTTAACTTGTTTAAAGTTTAATTTATGTTTTAATTCTCAAAACTTATAAATATTAATTTTATTTTTAAGCTTTAATTTTTTCCAGTGTATGGAATAGAAGCCGCTGCGCACGCGCCACCAGCTTCGCTTCATAACTCACCGCCGCAGTGGCGGTCTCGACTTTGTTACATATTATTTATTGTGCCGGCCCCGCTCTGACTCCAGCTCCTGCTCCATCTCCCACTCCTGCTCCTGCCGCATCCGACTCCGACTCTAGCGGAACCCGTGGGCGTTTAACGGCATCTGGTTGCTTGCATATTTGCCGGCAACTCAAAAATTCGTGTGTTCGCCTGGCGAGCGCTTAATGGGTGTGGGTGTCTGAGTCGGAGTCGGGGGAGGCTGGCTCCTTGTCTGCGGATTACGGGAACGGACCATATCGGTGGCAATAAAATTATGTAAAGAGAATTTCCTTTAAGCTTTTCTTTCCATATTTTTTTTTTTTTTTGCGGCCAACAAGTGTCTATATGGATGAGGTAAGGTGTGGGCGAGACACAAAACAAGTAAATGCAATTTGTGGCCAGGGAGGAGCTGGGGAAAAAGGAATCTCAGGTATTAACCTTGTAGGTTTAGCCTTTATTAAACAATAAGCTTGAATAAATTATAAAGCCATAAATAAGTACACCAATCAATGAGCTTATCCCCGCTTTAACTTGAAAATGGCTTTCCCATTAAAACGAGACTTTCGTCTCACTTTCATCGACTCGAGTGTGACACAAGTTCCCAAGAGACCCTAGAAACTGGTGCCTGCTAAGCTCTACAAAATCGGCTTATGGGCTGTTTTTTACGGGACCAAGCTTAGGTGGTAAGTACAAGTAGTGAAGGTCAGCAGAACAAGTGTGACAAATAGTACTCGTAACAAGGCAAAGTCACTTAGAACTTGTCACTTGGAGTGGGGATCTGGTTTTAACAGTTCCAGAAAAACCGAAAGTTTGTAATTGAAAGTTCCGAAAGAAAGTTGACGGGTCTGGTGGGACCTCCGGAGAAGGGGCATTCAAATTAGAAAAGCGTGTTTGATCAACACAAATCTTCGAGGGCCGCCTCAAAGAACCCAGTCGCAGTCGGTCACACAGTAGCACACTTTGCATACCCCGGAGAGATATGGGGGGATCGCCTCCGAAAAGCTAAAAGGTTTGTTTTTTCCATTAAACCTAACGGTTATGAACATGAATGGGCTGCGTGTTAAATTTATTCATTTATGGATTCTTATCCGCTCGGTGAGTGGCCGTCGACTTTCCGAAAACTCTTTTTTTTTCTGAACTGATTAGGCAAATTATCAAATTAGCTGGACAGCAGTCATCGCTTTGGAGTTTGTTTGCTTTCTGGCATTGCCTTAATTGGGCTCATAATTACGGTGCTTGGATCTCATTAGGCGGTTGAAATTAAATTGTCTTTGTGCGAAAAGTTTCTTCTTTACTCGGAATAGAATAAATTCCCCCCGCCATCAGCCAGCCGTTGACCTGCGGCAATTGATCTTCAATTAGGCAGCATTTCCAGCTCTCTAAACGGCTTTTAATCGCATTTTTCCCACCCTCTCAAGCGGGGCCAGCTTTCTCTGGCACCTTTCATCCTGTCAGAAACATAATCCTGTCAATATCGTTTGCGGCAAAACGTGTACTCGCTCCACTGAATCGTTCGCTCTGCAGCTGTTTGTTGAACCCGTCTGAATTCCAAATGAATAACGACAACAGATTAAGTGCCAAATGGCTTTCTGATGAGTGTGAATAAAGAATTGCAAAGTTCACACAGCGATTTATGACACAAGTCTGGCGAATTCTCATAACAAGATTAGGTGGGGTTTTTGTTTTCGAAAATCAAGGGATTTGTCACACATAAAAATCATATTTTTGGTCGCTTCTTCAAACTTTCTTTGACAGCACATCGAACGTTGGCCAGAAATAGAAATAGAAATGGCCGCAGAATAGGCCATGACCTTTTGTTATCAATGGGCTTTTTGGTAATTACAAAGCGGTTACGGTTTCGGGCGAATCACAATGCAAATTGTCTGGCCTGACCCACATACGCAGAGCCAGGAGCTGGGCCAAGACAAGAATGGAGCCGCTGCAGAGTTCAATTTAATCATCGACTGGCTAAGGAAGCCAGCTTAGTTAACTAACTGGCACAGCACAGGAGTAGGAGTAGGGGCTGGAGTTGGAGCTGGAGCTGGAGTAGGAGCTGGAGTTGGAGCTGGAGTAGGAGACCATATGTAGGTAAACAAGCCGGAGCCATTTGCTCAATAACTCATTTAATAGCGACGTGGACGGCGGACCCAGTAATGAACAAATAAAAACCGAAATCTGCCGTTCGCATGGAGGAAGCCTCATCGAACTCATCGCCGTTCGAACAATGCCAAAAGGAGGCCCAAGAACTAGCGGAATCCGCACACATGGAACCCGGTCCAAAGCCTCTCTGACCAATTGACCGCAAAAAAAATGGCGAACACTGGCATAACCCACAGCAAACAATGCTGGGCAAAAGCGAAAAGGATGTCAGTCATAAGCCAAGATACATGGCCTCCTGTTGCCCATCTGCCCGGCTCCAGCTCTAGCTCCAGCTTCAGCTCATACTCCTGCTCCTGGTGTAGTGGGAGTCGGTAATGGTTAATGTGATATGGCCAAGATACTGGCCCGCGGCATAAATCACTGTGCAGGTTGTGCAGAGACTTATGATCGGAGCAGAAACCAAACCGCATTCAGTCGAAATGAATATGTTTTGCCTGCGAACCAAAGCTATTTCCCAGCGAAATCGGCCAGGGAAATTGATTATGTCGATTTACATACGAGCACAAGTCAATTGAGTTATGATCCGGCGACTGCTGGGAGCTTGGATCTCCCGGCTCGGGCTCGGGTTTGGGGACAGCCGGTTGAGTGTCCCAGTTGCCCTTAACCCAGATAGCCCCTAAATGGGTTACAGAATCGCATTTATGACAAGCTTCCCGGGTTTCGTGTCTGGCAGCCAAAAAATAAGTCAGGCTTCGGCCAGCTCGTGCTGCAAATGATGTTGTTCCCTTTTCGGAAACCCAAACAGTCCCTACTGTTCGTTCTTTTAGCCTTTGGGTTTCGGTTTTAAGCGCGGCTAAGTTCTCGTTTCGCGGCTGCATTCGCGACTTGCATAAATTTCAGCCAAAATTTTATCGAAAGTGTGCATCTTACGCCCGCTGCAAATGGTTAGGAGGAGTTCCCGCCGCTCCACGGATTCCTCGCTCCCCGCTTCACCAAAAAACCTGGCCGGGATTGGGTTCGCTGATTCCTCGTGGCATGGCTTTGCATGTCTATTTAAATCTTAACATGCCGCTGACAAAATGCTCAGCAATGAAGACAACAGCGGGGAAAAAAAGCGCAGAATTAGAAACCGCAATAAAAAACAACGAGAAGACGTCTGGCCTGGAAATTGTGCCAGTAGTGTAGACATGGCCACATTTAACAGGAGCAGCAGGATCAAGTCTTGTTGCCTGTACCTCGGCCTCTCTGCCTCCATCCCGATCCCCTTGCCCAGTCCCAGATCCTCTGTAGGTTGTTCGCCCGGCTGTTTAGGCGATGTCAGCGCTGATAGGCGACGCTGGCTGGGATCGGGTCATGCCGCAGATGGAGATGCAGATGGACGGGGACTGGGAGGCGGCTCCCCCCGGTGGCTCAAAGTTCATGACATTCTCCTTCTTTGTCTCCGTCCCGAAATGTGGTTAATTCTGCTTGTATGATGCGCTGTTCCCGTGGGGGAGATGCGAGATTAAGAAATTTGTGAATTCTGATTGTGTGAATCTCCCAGCCAGCGTCCATTAATCTCGGCGCCAGCCTTTCGTTTATTTAATTATAGAAAGAAAGGTCTTTCTTAATGCCATTCCAATTCATGAGAGGGGGCGTGTCTCCCTTCGATTCCGACTCCCAGTGACCAGTGACCTGGATACCATAAATCATCTTGCGTTCGCGCTAATTGATTCGCGCAAAAGAGGAAAGCAAGAGTTATTCTCCTCGCTCGGATTGTGGGTCAAAGCAATCCCCGGCTTGTCACTTCTGCGGCCATCACAGATTCGCCGAGATTTATGGAAATTTGCATGGAGAATGTCATCTGCTATGTGCGTGAGCTGAGAGCGAATTGAAGCTGGAACCTGCTGAGAGCCACGGGTCGAAAGTTGGAGGATAACAAATGAGAATGCTGGGGGTTAATGACGGCTGCTGTTGACTCTTCGGCCACTCGGTTATCCATTATGTTTGGACATCTATTTCTGCGAATCTCGGCAATTATTGGCTATTAGAGGTTTCACTTTTCGCAGATCTCTGGCATTTTCCGACATTGAATTCTTCTCTTTCTCCCCTGCGTTTTAATGAACTTTCATTTCCTGTGCCGAACATTTGCAAGTCGCTGGCCAGCTTAGCATCTGAATGAGAATACGAAATCGAGTGTCACCACTCGGCCGATATTATTCAGCCGCAACTCCCTCTGCTCTGCCTCTGGCTCTCCATTCCACCTTCGAAATCCAATTCCTATTCCGATTCCGAGTGATGCATGGCCATCGCTCATCTGCTTGTCTCTGCCTCTGTCCCGGACCGACTCTGTGCCTGGTCAGAATCGTGACGCGAATGCGAAGCGCAGGAATATCGGAGGAGCTTGGTGGACCAGAGACCTTGAGGATGGGATCCAGTCGGATGTGTGTCGATCGCTGGTTTTGATTTAGTTGAAAGCCCCGTCCGCTTGACACTCGACATGAGTGAAATGCCCGCTGCACATTCTACATTCTCCTTTTCGCCAGGCATTATTTCATTAAATCCGACCCGTTTGATTAGAATCACTTTCGAGTTCGCTGGGAAGTGAAACCTCTGCACGACGCACTTTCGATGGCACGTGAGACAGCCGGAGTGCACCGGGAACTCTGACTGACCACGGAACCTATAGCGATGGAGAACAATGAAATGACAAGGGAAATGCTCTCCCAGGGAGTTCCCTTCCCCCGCCCGAGGGTCAGCACACATGGGCGGAGAGCGGGAACAGTTCCCCAGTAAACGAAGCGAAATGAAATGAAATGAAAATTGCAATAAATTTCACTCTTGCGCCAAGAAGAGCGGCATCTAATCACAGGCAAGGGCAGCTCCAGCTCCCCACTCCCCACTCCCAACTGGAAACCGAAACTGCAACTGCAACTGCAGATGCCACTGCAACTGGTTGCCGAAATGCAACGTGAGCCACATGCAACGTGCGGCAGCCAGCGTGCCGAGTGTGGAGTCGGAGGAGCAGAAGCAGAAGTCGCTGGGGCAGGGGAGCAGTCAGAGTGGCAACGGCCTGGGAATTGGGCTAATTGATGTTTAGCTGCACTTTTACCCGCAACGTGGACAGCCTGCTCTCCGGGACATCGATGCATATCCGAAGTGGAGCCAACCAAATGCATATTACATGACTCCGGAGTCCTCTCAGGCGATCGCGATCCCAATGCTTGTCTGCTGATCCAGCTGCATCTTAATTAATCCGAGCATCGCCTGGCTTGGAGCGGGATTTGGAGCCAGATAGGTGGCCAGAGGAGAGAGCGGGACGTGCCTTAATTGAATACAATTAATTATTGACACATTTCACTAGGAACTCAAGGCTCTGGCTTCCAGATAAGCCGAGTCGTGAGCAGAGCGAACTTGGAGGCGGCCGCGATGCATATGGAAATGCACTTTCTACGGCCTCCCTGCAACTCCTTCTTCGCATGCTAAACTCTGCTCTTTTAAGGCTAACTGCAGTCTTAACCCAATTTGTTGGGGGAGTCATTGGGGCATTCTACGAGGGAGTTAATTGCTGCGGGAGATTCGCTAGAGATCCCCGCCTGGAATGTCAGCCACCCGAGGCAACGGTACTGGAAGCGACACCCCGCACCTGAAACGACTTCTGCTGGGGCTGACAGGTGCTGCGGACATTTCTCAGTGCATTCAATTGGAGGAGACACCAAACAGAAGGCGGCAAGACATGGAGAACGCTGACAAAGTCGCGCAAACATTTCAAACATCTGCTGCCTGTTTGCGTTGAATGGAGGAGACCAGCAATGGAGCAGGAGCAGGGGTCCGCGGAGGAGACACCGAGGCCTTCGACGGCTTACTTTTCTCACCCGGCCAGGAGGACCGCAAGATTCGACGCGGAACATGGCCAACAATCGATCGGAATGCCAGGTGCGGGTGCCGCTTGCCAGGGGACGGAGCTCAGGCCTCGTCGCTGGTGACAAAAGCCCAGCATCAGCTCCTCGAACTCAGCTTAGCTCAGCTCCAGCGAAACACAAGACAAGTGCCCGCTCCTGACGCCCCCAACGGTGCCATTTGAATATCAACATTTGTCATCGTGTGTCGTGTCGCATTCCGAGCTGCTTCTCTTCCCGGTTGGAAATGTGCCCAAAAGTAAACAAAATCCAATTAAAGTCAAGTGGAACATGGCCAGGGATCAGGAGCAGTCGGAGCAGAGCGGGAACTGGAGCTGGAGCTTGTCTCTGGCCTTTTAATTGAGGAGCTCTCATGTAGCCATGCAAATGTGGGCCAGCCAGAGGCGGGGAAGGAGCTACTTAAAAGGATTGCTGGAGTCGCAATGCGACTGCAATTACTTTGCGGATCAGTTTCCAACACTTTCCCTGAGGGAGAGGGATCGGGGATTGGGGCCAGACAATGGAATGGCACTGCTGTTCAGCAATCTCCCGAAGATCAGAGAAGACCAATGAAATTTGGAACGCGTTCGCGAATTGTAATTGAAACGCATTACCGCCAAATGGCAGCCGCAGAGTTCGGCTGTTCCCGTGCCGCGGGCTGTAATGGGCGTTGGCCTCAGATCAGACCAGAAACCACAAGCGCGGAGACAGCGACAACGTAGGCGATGACAGCGCCGGGAAATCGGAGACCAGAGCTACGCACAGGAGCAGGGACGAGGGGCGCTGGAACCACGACATGGCCGCAGCCGAAAGTAGGTGAAGCAGCCGCTAACGAAGGCCGAGATCCGCAGGAGGATGGAGCTGGGAGGCTGATCTGGAGGAGGGGTGGTAGTGGCAGTGGCGTATCAATGGAAGGAAATCGGACATGCGCGACGCATTGGCAGCCAACACAGAAACAAACAGACTCGACCAGGTCCAGGTCCAGAGTGGGAGGCTCTCGACTCACGCACTCAGCCGGAGGGACTCTGAAGGGGACTCCGGGTGGGGGTCCGGGAGCTGCTCTTTTAGGGACAACAATGCGCGGCTCGATTTGTTTGCGATTTGGTTAAAGCAAATTCACGGCAGCCGGAGGAATGTCGCCTGTCTGCGTAGTCCACATCTCTCTCAGCATCTCCGTAGGTGGTCCAACACCATGGACCAGCTGGGAGACGGGACTAAGTGCCTGCTTCCCTCTGATCATGCCACTCAACTGGTTGGTTACCCACTCCCCTCCCGGTGCCTCTCCAAAACGAGGTGCGTGCGATTAGGTGGAGCTAATGAGGCTGAGGAGATTACCCACTCCCCTCCTGGCTAACTGCCCATTTGTCATATGCATCTCAGGGCTGGCTAACGGTTCCATTTTGGCGTGGACTATGGAGCTATGGGAATTCTTGTCATTAGAGGAGGATCCTCCTCCCCTTCTGTCATATTCATGGCTCTGGTCTCGTGCAGGAGGAGGGAACGATCTAACCTTGACAGGAGACAAAAACGTGGACCCATCGAAGATCGATGATCAGCGATCCAGTTGGACCCACGGGAGAGGAGGAGTCATCGGGCAAGAACCGTTCTCCCGACACAAAACCAGCAGGTTGCCTTGGTCGATAAGAGATCGAGCAATTAGTTGACAAGGAGTGGATGCGATGCCCATGGACGGAAGAGAAGAAGGAGGAGCAGTGCGTCTTCGTGATCCTCCGACGGTGACTGCGACGGTGACGGGCACGACGGCTCCATATCGGTAGCAGCTCATTCTGAAGCAGCGGATTCCTGGGTCGTGATGACCGGCACGTTCGTCACTTGCGCGCCAGCCCGGGTCAGTGCGGATAAGCTCAGTTCGGTAGCAGTTCTGCCAGTGTGCTCCATGCTCCAAATGCCGTTGAAATTAAACGGCTTCACGGCCACTTCTCCGATTCCCAGCAGCGAGCGACACAGAAACCGAATTCGGAATCAGCATCAGAATTGAATCCACAATTATGAGTTCTCAGCTCTCCTCTCCGCTTTTATCTCTGCTGGGAAAACTCATCAGCAGTGGCCGGCGGACAATTTTCCAGCTAGAAACTCCAGAGATGACCCGAATTCTGCATACTCGTAATTGTCTCAGTGGTGACTCCGACTCCTCCTGATCCGCTGATCTCCTGGCCGGCTCCCAAACATATCCATTCCACTAAGCACCTCAAATTCGCCCCAAAAGCGAGAAAGTTCATTATGACCGGCGATCATTTCCATTTGCGTGGCGTCGGCGGCCGGCAAATTGTCCTGACACCAGCTCCATTCCATCTCTGCGCTCGGTCCGGTTTGGATGCACTACGAGAGCCACTTGACCATCGTCCAGGTCGGCACTTGCGTGTTTTCAGATTTCGGTTTCGTGTCGGGACTGATGGAGAGCTGAGTGGACTGCGGAGGAGGGATCCAGGCGGAGGATCGGGGCGTTATGTCGACTTTGATATTATAACCGCAATTAGTCGACATGGTCTCGAGTGCTATCTCTGGCATCTGGCCTCGCCCCCGCCTCCGTCCTCCACTCGCACATCGCCGTTTTCCCTGGTCTCCAGTGAGAGTTTGACTCGCTCTGATTTTCCACATTTTCCGCACTTTCCGCACTCTCGAACGTCTCGAGCGGCGAGTCTCGAGTGTCGGGTGATTGGGCAGGAGAAACACTGGACGGGAAACCTCCTCCCTGGAGTGACTCAGCCTTCCATCGCGATGCAGATGCAGACGCGGATGGAGATGGAGATCGGATTGCTCTTGGTGTGCGAGTGGCAAACTTTCGATTGCTCCCAGGAGGGTTGCGGGTCAATAGCACGTCCATGGAACGGAACGGGAAACCGACCGCAGGATGGCATTGAACCCTGTCCGAGATTCGCGTCTAGCACTCGCATTTCGCCGATCTCTTAATCGATGGGAACTGAAAAATGCTAAAAATAAGCCAGAAACAGAGCGGCCATAATAATTTCCTGTCAATCAGTGCGGCGACTGCGACGAGAGCCGCGCCCCTTCTGGACTAGATGGTACCTAGTGGATCGTAGATGGTAGCTGTGGCTCCCAGCACGCAATTAATTAGTGGCTGTGTCCACGAGGGGCGGAGGAAGGGGTTCAGCGGTGGACAGTTCCACGTCGGATCTGCTGGAGCGAGGAGATAGAGTTGGAGAGCCAAGTCCAGCGGAGCTCATCAAGCCACCTACGCTTACGGTACTCGGCCAGCTGCAAATTAATCTCCCTCCGCTCTGCTCTTTCCCAGATTCTCCTGGTGTCTCTGTCGCGGAGCAGGGGAACCACAAGCTGAGACTGGGAATCGGGAGCGGACCCGACTCTGCCCCGAGGCTTGCCACACTTCTGAAGTCATTTTCCAAATGCTTGACAATTTATCATTTCGTTTTATTTGGCCAATTTTTGTGCTCGTCAAGTGCTCGTTGCTCGCGGGAATGGAGGGAACGGAGGGAAGTAGGCAGCCAGGTAGCTGCCACAAGTCAATGGCTTGGCCCAGAACTGGGTCAGACTGATGGGGGAGCCGGCGGCCGTCGACTGCCAAAAATGTTAATTAATTCGAATTAAAATGTTGCGAACGCGCTCCGCTGACAGAGCAGAGTCCGGCGAAGGAAGTTGGGTCTGGACTTGGCATAGGAGTTCCCAAACGGAGTGGAGTGGAGCAGATATGCCGAAGAAGGCGTTGGCGTTGGCAGTTTACCGTTGGCTGGACGCCCGCTCGACTCACCTGAGCGGATCCGAGCTCCTCAGTCCGACTCCGTTTCCATTTCTACTCTTGGGATGCGGTTTCTGCAGCGGACCAAAGGCCAGGCCAGAATTCTGATATTGAAATTGCTACCTTGGCACGGCGGCGCAGAGGGAACTTCTGCCCGAGGCCGTGCTTTGATAACATCAGCTCGAGAGGGAAAGGGATGCGGGGAGGCAGCTCCCACTAGAGGAACAAAAGACAACAATTCCATTTGGTAAACGCTCGCCAGGGCACCGAGCGGGAAGTGCAACGCCACGGAGGAAACAAGAATGAAAAATAATCTCGAGCTTGGATGTGGAGCTGGAGCTGGCTCTGAGCTCGGCTTGCGTTTGCTTTGCCAAATGTAACTACAATTTAAATGCTAATCTGGCATCTGTTGGCGGTCGGAGGTTGGCGGACTCGGACGAGGATGGCGGACAATGACTTGGACTGGGACTGGGACTGGGACTGGG
>JAEIIJ010019923.1:0-57951 GCA_018904815.1 Drosophila ogumai | reverse complement strand
CGAAATAATCCACCTTATATGTATCTTTGTAAGCCAGGAATATATTCAGGAGTTGAATTTAGGAGTGACAATCTGCTTGCAGTGGCCGTTTATATAATTATCATCTTAGAGCCGGGTTCTTTTAGTTTAATGGCGTCGAGTTTTAGTTTTAAAGTGATCGAAATTAAGCGGCTCTTCTTCCAAAAGTTTACAGATGCGGATGATTTATTGAAGGCAACATTTAAGGAACTATCCAATTGGTAGTTAGGCTACAGATTTCCTTACGAAGTGTTTGTATTTATTTTCTAGGAGATGTTTAACTTTAAATGAAGCCAAAATATTGTAAAACAAAGGGTATTTTATTATACATTTGCAGTATTCCATAGTAATTTTTAACCATGTATAAGCGTTAGTGATCGCAGCTAAACGGCTCTTCTTCCAAAAGTTTACAGATACGGATGATTTATTTAAGACAACATTTAAGAAACTGATCAATTGGTAGTTAGGCTTCGGATTTATTGGCTAGGAGTGATTAATTTTAAATGAAGCCAAAATATTGTAAAACAAAAGGTAGCCGGCACATACTTATTTCATATTTTAAAGGGTGTTTTAGTATACATTTGCAGTTCTCCATAGTAATTTTTAACTATAATCGTTATTGACTTGAATGGTTTTACCAGCGAACAACGTTTTTTGGACTTTAAGCAGACTTTGGATCTAACTAATCGACTTTGAAGCTTTAATGTGATCAGGTTTCGATCATCCATCCATTAAAAGGATTTTTGTAGTCGAGGGAATATTTCTAATATGTATATTTAGGACGCTGGAGAATCTATGTACGATATATAACTGCGATTTTGTAAAAAACTTCTCACCTGGAGCTCACTTTACACTGATTTTAAAATAAGATCGATTTGTGCTGCGCAAGTGTGAACACTTCAACAGAAAGTAAAAAGACATGTCTGTAGATCCTGCGGCTCTCTTGGCATCCTACTCCGTCGTAGCTGAAGCTTACCTCACCTCTGCTATTTGTTATTGTTTCTCTGGAATTTGGATTCTCTTTTTCTAGATCTGGGCGTAATAATTTTAACATGATGTCAAATGATTATAATAATTCGTCGAATTACAATTTGTATGGGCTTTCCGCTTCGTTTTTGGAGAGTCTTGGCATAAGTGGACCTTTGCATAATAAGGTTTTTGTTGCTAATGTGAGTATATTGTTATATAAAAATCCAAATAATCCTATGTATACTATTCAACTGGACTGGACCAAAGTACAAATATGCTGTTGCGTTTTACACTTTTATGGGGGTTCTGTTTCGTATTTATAACCCAGGTAGTTAGATGATCACACCCTTTGGACGCTCTCACTCTCTCTCTCTCTGTCTCTGTTTACTAGTCTTGGTTGGAGTATTGACCTCATCCTCAAAAATCCTTTTCCTTTGGGTTCCTTTAGCCATAGAGTTTGTGTGTCCAAGGCTCACAGAAATGAAACATGTTTATTCGTATTGATTAAAAAACTTGACCATAGATAAGGCTTTCTAAATAATGTTGTGGCTTCGTGTCGGATTTGGGTTAGCCTACCTCCTCCGCGTGACATTCAAAATCAGCACTCTTAATCCGTTTTAATTTTCTTTGGTTTACTTGGTTTTGATACCTACTCAAGCGTCTTCGGCAACAACGAATTTTGATGGTTTCCCGACTCGCCCGTTTGTATCTGGTTGGTTGCAGTGTCCTTACCGTTTTACGCTTCCCACAACAGTTGAATCCGCGAATACTACTACTACCACTCCTGGGAAATGGGTTATAAATATGAAGCAGTTGCAGCTTTAGGACGTCGGCGTCATCTTGGGCTATGGTTTTCGGTTTCTGCTCATGCCGATGGATTGATTCTTTTTGGGATTCTCATCATCAATCGCCAAACATAGCTTAGCAAGCAACATGGTTTTGCCAAAGGACAGCGGGACGATTCAGCCTGGTCACCACCTCTCGAAACCATTTCAGTGGCAAAGCCATCGGAGTTTCATCCCCACTAATTCACTCTTTTCAACTCCCTGCAGCTGGACTACAAGGTGGATAACAAGAAGCTCAAGCAGGTATTCAAGCTGGCCGGAAAGGTGCAAAGCGTAGATCTTTCCCTGGACAAGGAGGGCCATAGTCGTGGCTTTGCTGTGATTGAATACGATCATCCCGTTGAGGCTGTGCAGGCCATTTCTATGCTGGATCGCCAGATGCTCTTCGATCGACGCATGACCGTGCGTCTGGACCGCATTCCCGACAAGAACGAGGGACTGAAGCTTCCCGAAGGTCTGGGTGGTGTGGGCATCGGCCTGGGACCCAACGGAGAGCCACTGAAGGACGTGGCCCACAATCTACCCAACGGAGGTCAGAACCAGGGCCAGCTGCTCGGCGGTGTCCAGCAAGGTGGTCAGCTCGGAGCAGTGGCTGCTGGCCAGGGAGGCGGCGGCGCCGTTAGCAACGCGACCAATCTGTTGAACAACCTCACCGGTGTGATGTTCGGCAATAATTCAGCGGTTCAGCCATCCCCCGTGGCTCCGGTGCAGAAGCCCAGTCTGGGCAACAACTCTGGTGCCGGTGGATTGAACTTGAACAATCTCAATCCCAGCCTGCTGGCCGCTGTCGTCGGCAACCTGGGCAGCCAGGGAGCCGGCCTAAGCAACCCCTTGCTCACCTCGTCGCTGAGCAACCTTGGCCTAAATCTTGGCAACTCTGGTGGCAATGACGACGCTCTGACCAGCAGCAACGTTGGCCTGTCCAACAACTACAGCAGCGGCGGCACCGGAGGCGGCAATAACTACAGCTCGGGCGGCAACTACAGTGGTGGGGGCGGAGTCTCTGGCGGCAATGTGGGATACAATGCTTACAGTAGCTCCGGTGTGGGCGGTGGCAATGGAGGAGGCGGGCAGGACAGCAATGACTACAACTCGGTAAATCAACTGGATATCTATGGAGGCGGCAACAATGTGGGCAACTCGAATGTGGGCTCCAATAATGTTGGAGGCGGCGCTCGCAAGTCGGACACCATTATCATCAAGAACGTTCCCATGAGCTGCACCTGGCAGACGTTGCGCGACAAGTTCCGTGAAATTGGCGACGTTAAGTTTGCCGAAATCCGTGGAAACGATGTGGGCGTGGTGCGCTTCTTCAAGGAGCGTGATGCCGAGCTAGCCATAGGTGAGTTACAACTGTGGATTCCACTGCTCAAACATACTAATCTTTGGCTTTCTTTGCAGCGTTAATGGATGGATCCCGTCTGGATGGTCGCAACATTAAAGTAACTTACTTTTAAGTCAATCCCAAAATCCATTGTTCCAAAAATTCATTCATCGGTTGTCGGGAGAAGCCTCAGATGAGCCACAAATAGATTTTCCTTATTTCACGCTGGCATTCACGACAAACCCACATTTACTATGTAACTTTTATATAAACATACGCATATTATTATACAAGCTAATATTATGATTATTGACGTTCCAAAAGCAACAACAACAACCACAACAAACCCAAGACCAAGAAGACCCATCAACATTTGAAGACGATAATCGAATTATTTTGTAGGTCAATAAAACCATGTAAATCCCAAAAAAGCTAACGTCTAGTATTGAAATGTACGTTTATTAAAGATTTGCTTAATTGCTACAAGCATTGGTGGCTTTGGGGTTAGATACATGATTGAATGATCGTCCATTAACGATAGAAATTATTACAATTGTGATTCTGCTTGCCTACGAAATTAATTCCTGGTGATTCTATTTGGTGGTCTCAGCAGCAGCCGGTGTGGTTTTGAATCTTTCCAAGCGTGCGCGTGCCTTTTCCGACCAGACGTCCTTTGATTCCGTTGTGCCAGGCGTCCCTGATGCGGCCTGAGCTCCAGCTGGAGCTCCGAATCGCTCCTTACGCTTTTGCAACCGCTCGTCGGCCGCAGTCTTGGGGGATTTGTCGGGAACCACGCATCCAAAGCGTTCGGCGCGACGTTTTAGAGCCTCCTTCTGCTGCTCGTCTGTCTCCTTGTTGCCCTTGTTGGCCGTGATGGAGGCGCTCGAGGATTTGTTGATTGACGCTGCCGGCGAAGCTGCTGCGGCGGCTGGGGTTGGCGTGATGCCGAACTTCTTGGCCCGCAGCTCCAATCGCTCTTGGGCGGTCAACTCACTGAGTTTCTTGTCCACAGCTGGCTTGTCGCCTTCGGTCCTTGGTCCCACCACGATGGGCTTGTGCTTCTTGATCGGGGTCTCTCCGGTAGTCTCATTGCCAGAAGTTACGGCGGGTGCTTCGTTCTCCTTGGAAGTTGTTGTGCCCGAGCTTGTGGCAGTGCCTGTGACCGTCAGGGAATTGTTTCGCTTGAGCACAATTTTCTTTGCCGGCGAAGCAGCTGTTACGGCCGGGGCTGTGCTCGACGTCTCCTCCTTCTCCGCCAGCAAATCGGGCACGGAGACGGTGGTGGGAGTGCTGACTGGGCTCTTGAGCAGCTCATCTTCGACGTCGTCATGCTCGACGCCCAGCAGCTTGTGCTCATCTTCATCGGTTAGGGACACATCGTCGTCGTCAATGGCATCAGCTATGGCCGAGTCTTCCAGGGAAATGTCTCCCTCCAATAGCGCCGTCTGCAAGCGGTCCTGGAGCTCCGTCTTGTTGCCGTTCACGGTGAGGCCGCGGAGCTTCAGCTCGCGTTTCAGGTCCGCCACCTAGGGAAGGTACTCCAAGTCACAAACAGTGGAACCTTTAAGATAAATCACGTACCTTCATTTTAGTCACGTCGCTTTCAGGCATTTTCGTTGTTTTTTATACACAAATTGCGCTAGTGTTGGAAATCCACCAAGAGCGGGTATCGATATTGGGCAAATTCGAAAAATAAACTTGCTATATTTTAAAATATTATTTTTGGCTGCCAGGGCTTTGACTCAAATTAAGCAAATAGCTTAGGTTACTTTGTTTACAAAAATATTATTTATATATTTAACAACTCTATTTAAGGATTCCATAAAATCGAAATATCGATTCATCGATTTCGCTGAAGGGTTCGATAGACCAGTAATCGAATATTTTTAAATTAAGCGATTATTTTGTATATAAAAAAGGAAATTCTAAGTTCTGCAATATAATTAGAAGGTAAAGAAGGTATTTGGGGTTGCTGAGGTCAGGGAAGGTGGTGGTGTGTTCGTTTTTTAATAAACGAACAAAAAAATGTCGTTTTAAATTCGTTAAATTTAAAAAGTAGTCCTAGTATAAAACTTAAGAACTTTCTGTTTGTACAATTTTAAATTTATTTACCTTAAGAAAACAGGTTAGAAAAATATTCATTAGGAAATCTAAAATGTGGGCCATAAAATTAACTATTTTTATACCCTTGCAAGATATTATACTTTTAATCAAAAGCTTGCAAAGTTGTTAAAGAGCTATTTCCGACCCCATAAACCACATATATTATTGATCAGCATAAACAGGAGAGTCTTTCTAGATATGTTGGAAAGAAACATTTCTTTTTTAATTTTTTCAAAATTTTATAAGGTTACATCGTTAAAATTTCCAAAAATCCAAAAAAATTTTGATTTTTTGTAACTTTTAATTTAATATGCAGATTTATAAACCTTCTAAAAACTAACACGGGAAAACTTTCCGAATTGAAATAAATAAATTTTTGGCTTAGTTATGATTGATATTTGATTCGATTCCGTGATCCTACGGCAAAGTGCAAGGGTTATGGAATTTCCGGCTTCCCGAATTTAGTTTCCTTTCTTGATTCTGTTAAATAAGGTAACGAAATTAGAATTATTTTATAAAATAGCTGACTCAGGTCTTTAGGCCATCGATCTAATCATTAGAAAATTAAATAATGAAAACATATAATTGCTATAGCAACAGCAATTACTTTTAATAAAACATATTTGATTTGAGAACACTTCTAGCTTGTCACCTCATTGTTATTGGAGCTCGTTATATTTGTTTTTGTCACTCCAGCTCGCCCTCACCCTCACCCTCATGATTCGCTGCTGCAGACGCCGTACACCAGATAAGATATAATATATGAGTGCTGTTCAGAAATAGCAACCGTGCACTCCCGCCCCCCTACGCTTCGCTTCGATCCGATCCGTACGATCCGGACGATCCGTACTCAGCTCAGCTGGCAGGCAAAACCCGACCGGAAACGGGAAATGGAAACGCAATGCAATATTATCTTTTGTCGCCTGCTGCCTCTGTGCTATTCTTGATCGCCCCTTCCCCTGGGCGAATTTGATTCTTTGTCGTAGGGAGGAGGCACAGCACCGCGAGGAAGCCCCCTTCGACCTTGAGAGTCAGTCCATTTTCCCAGCCAGATTGAATTGTTTTTCGAGTGCTCCTGTGGCCGCACCTGCTACCGTTTCAGGGGCACTTACGCCTCCCTCCCTCCAAAGTGCTGCTGGAGGTTCTCTCTTCCAGTTGGATATATATATGTTTCTTGTTTTTGGATAAACGGGGCAGGAACACATATGTTGCTCATGTGCCGAGACATAAGTATCTGTCTCTAATTGGCACTGCTGCTGCACACACTTATATTTATTAATAATAATTTTTCGGCGCTTCCCTTTGCTTGTCGCAGCCTTTATCACTTGACCTTTATTCCTTTTAAAGAGCGCCAGCCAGTGCCCAGTGTAATTTTAATTAATGTAATGCTCCATCAACGTGGCGGTTAATTGAGAACTCACTCACTACTCACTGCATACCCCTGGTAGTTTTTGGACATGCCCCTAAAAGGGGTCTTAGCTCTAATTACCGTTACAACGCCTCGGTTTTGGGCAGCACGCACTGGCGAATGCCGTTGATTAATGGCTAATGTCAGATATATTTTGAGTTCCAAAGCCCCGGTGGAGATTACGCGGGTGGATTTGGATCAAGTAAACACTTGCAGACGGGTTTAATCGTTTTCCAAAGAATATAAAAGCTTGAAATTCTGCGTACAGAAACTTAAAGTTATGAAGACTTTAAACTTGTAGCAATAAAATGTTAATATAATAAATGAATTTAAAAATGTAAAAACATTAAAGAAAGGTTAATTAAATATTACTTTGAAACAAGCAATAAACTTAATTTAGTGATTTTTTAATCTAAAATAAAGGATTATTAATTCAGTTAATATTTGGAAATCAATATTTTCTCTTCAAATTTGTTTTATTAAATTTTTCTGCTCACAGATTCAAGTTTCCATAGACCTTTATTTCTTTTGTTTCGGTTAAGAGCAAAAACTGCGATAAATGTGAGCCAATCTCGGACAATCTTTTAATCCCCCTATGCATTCTCTTGACACTTGCCATTCTCGAAGGAGTGACTCCTTATCGAGAGACGGGCCAGCTGATAAGGGAGACCAGAGAGGCCCAGCGTGAAAGAATAGCGAGCGAGTCGCTCTCTTCGAGCGCTCTTCGGGTATCCGTCAGATACACGAACTCATGAATTTCAGGCTGCTCTGAACTCAGTTGTTCGACGACATTGCCAGCGATCGGTTGTGTGGCCGTTCGTCTATCCGGTTTTCCATTTTCGCCTTCGACGCCGCCGCCACTCCGGACTCCGGAGTACGTGTAATCTCCAGCTCTCTGCGATCGATTCGCACGTCATATCTCCCAGACGTGTCGCTCGATTGAATATTGCAACTAACACAAAAAAGTGCGGATACTACGGCTGTAGTAGGAGTCGTTCGTCGTATCTATAAGTACGTGCCTGTGCAAAGTTAACAAGTATACGCCACTTCGGACGCCCCGAATGCAGCCGACTATTGAACTGCCGAATTGGCTGTGGAATGACCTTGTGTGGCTTGAGTGAATCTAGTGGCTGAAAGCATGAGTATATTTGGTGTAAACACTGTTTAGGCTAGATCAGCCAGGGAGGGGGCCAGCGTGAACTCTTTTTCGATCGCTTCGTATCACCTGAGTCACTTTGTATGGCGCTCACGTCACCCCGCTCTCTCGGCCTCCGGCTCTGGAATGCCAAACAGCTTACGATCCCCACGGCTGCTCTCTGATATTCTGGCACTCTCTGGGAGATCGCTCACTCGACTATATTCTCGATTCTCGACTGGGCTTATGCCACCTTAATGGGTCCGTTACCATTTTTAGTTGACAAACAATTATTATGGTTACACACGGCCATTTAAAGGCCATCACAGGAAACCGTGTGTACGTGAAGATACCTAACCATCCCATCCCATTCCCTGCAAGCCCAAACTCAGACCCAAATCTTTATTGTTTCAGCAATCAATTCATTGCGACCTATGGCCCAATAAATATATTAACCCCAATTAATTAAACTAATTGGTGGGCGCGTGCCCTTGCAATCTGCCCCGATCCGTGTGATTCTGGATTCGCTTTTATTTTCTGACCAGGTAAAAACGCACAGGTTTCGCCATGGTTCCTCTTATCGCTTTGTCGTTGCTCTTTCAAGTCCAATTCCCTATGTACCCTGCACGCTCACCTACATCTATCTTATCTAATCAGTTTATTAAATACGAAAACCCATGCGAGAAGCCATAAAAAGTAAACACACACACGCTCGAGATTCGTATATAATTTTTTTTTGCAAAAAGAGGAAGAGCTGTGAGTTCAACTCTCTATATAGGAATTATATAGAAATTTAGCTGTGTGGCAGATTAGTTAGTTTTATGGATCCTGGCAGCACTTCGGAACCACTCGTTAGCGTTTTTAATGAATGCTAATTTCCCTGCTAAAAGTTGGACTTTATTTCTGAATTATGCAATGGAGAGTCCATGTTTGACGAAGCAATCTCCTTGCCGGGAGCTTTTTTATCTGGGACTCCAAAGAAATGCGGCTCAATTTCCACTGACGTCAATCAAGAATGACTCTCCTCGGTCGCCCTGTTATTATGTTGTGAGAATCCTATTTTAAATCGCTTCTGAATTCTGATAATTCCCATGAGTGGCCCGAGTATAAATCACAATTGCTTTGGGTCCGAGGGTTACACATAACTAAACGCGTTGTGAAACTACTTATTTATGGAAGATTCTATAGAGGAGGACATGAACTGGGAGTCTGGATGTGGAGTGATGCATCCATATATTAAAAGTTCGAGTTGATAAGCGGCTGCACAAAGGCTGAACTGGAATAAACTCCACAGAATTGCACATCAATCACATCTGCAGCAGCAGCAGTGTCTCTTGTTCAATAGTCCAATGAAAGCTTCAGACCTTTCGGAATCTTGGGAAATCTTTGGAAAAGAAAAGGCAACTAAGGAGTGTGAAGTGTGTGGCAAGTGTTCCGAGAACAACAAGTACGTAACTTGATATGAAAAGTTTACAAGAGGCCAACCGCCAACCGAAGCAGCAGCAGCAGATAACAAAGAGCCGGAAAATGTTCATGGACTTTTCTCTGCTGGACTGCACTTCATATATTCATGTTTCACGAGGGAGAGAGTGCATTAAGGGCGACAGCAATTATGTTTAAATAATTTATTACGAGTATTAATTACGAGGAGAATAGAGAGAGAGTTTGGCACCATTTCTGTTTGATAATCAGCTTCCGCTGCTTGTCGACTCTCTCGGACAGGGTAGAATGGGGCTATTGGCACCCGCCAAAACCCAGAAAACTGTTCAGATGTTCGCACACCTGTTTTTCAATCGACCAAGTTTACATAATGGCATTCTTTCCACTCATTCACAGAGCTTGGTCCTCCTTAATGGTTAATCAGCTGTTTGTATAAATAGCCACAAATTCGGCAGCATTGAGACTTAATTATTTGCACCTTTTCCGTAGTCACTAAAACAGAACCCCCGATAGCTGTTTGTTTATAATAATTTAAAATGCGTCCAAAGAGGCCAAAACAAAAGGCAAATTTTTGCTGTTTATTTAGTTTTGTTTCTGCTCTCGGACCAAGTTTGTTGGTTTTGGTATTTTTGGTGGCTACCTAATAGCCAACCGATTGTTCAGCTTTGGTGTGTTTACTAATTTGGCCAAGAACAACCGCCAACAACAAAACCGCTGCTATTTTTGCCAATTTTTCAGGCACGAACTCATCCGATTCCGAGTGAATGGTAACGTCATTCTATCAAAATTGAAAACTAATTTATGCAAAAACGTGTTCTGTGATTACATTTTCCGTTATGTCGATGTATAACAAATGGATTTATATGGTTATAATGCAAAATCCAAGGAAAAAATAGAACACAAAATATGAAAACTTAAAGCGAGTAGCACTTAACCCCTAAGAGAGACCCGAACATCTTGCTTTAATGATTAGACTTAATTGTGCTGACCGAAGCATCAAAGTGCTCGGAGTCAAGGGTCAACATCTGTAGATCGCGTGCCAATAAAGCATTTTATGTTAATTACTCACGCATGCTCCCCCCAAGCTCCATATGGAAATGTATTCTAGAATCGATGTCAAGCTGGCAATCTATATTTAGAAAATATATTATATTATTATTATTATAAGGCTTTAGAGTTTAAGGAAGAAGGACCCAACTCCCATTTGTTGTCTACAGCACTATCCCACTATCCCTGTAATCTATTTATTTGTTTTATAAATGATAACCCAACTGATAACTCCTTTAACCATCGATTTATAGTGGCTTCCAACGCCAAAGTTTAAAAAACACAATCCCCTCAACCGGTAAATCGCTGATGAATGTCACAATGGAACCGGTTTTGATTTTCCTTTTTTGTTTTCTTTTTTTTTAACTGAACCCTCCGAGATGCAGTTGGGGCGGTGCTTAAATATGAAATAATGTGTGGGTTGGCCCCAAAACCCTTCTATGGGGATGAGTCACCGCCACACATAAATGTGGTCTAGCTCTTTTTAATAGTAGAAGCCTCCACGACTCGGATTTGTAATTAAATCAACTACGAATGTGCCTCCGCGAGATTCCAACAAGTGTCAGCGGATGACTCATAACCACAAGACAGAGTATGTTTCCTGGAATTCGTATGAGTTTTCTGCGTAAGCGGAGGAGACCCCCAGAATCTCCAATCCCAAACCTAACGGATACCTTTATGTAAATCGGGCAAAAGTCTTTTGATTTTGACTTTCGTTGTGTGTTTTTTGGCGGAGGCTGGCAGGGAAATCTAGTTTATGTTTTGGGTCAACTGGAAACCAACCGTCGAAACCAGTTTTAATTAAAAAGAAAAATTTATGAAACGAATGCGGTTGTGTTTTGGCTTGTTTTTGTCACTGGCCTGAGATGGTGAAAGTCTATTAGTTTTAGCCAGGCTTTATTTAATTGTTATATAAGCCCGCGAAGCTCCATAAAATCACATTTATTTCCATTAAAGATTTCGCAGAATCAATTGAAGCTCCGTTCCACAGTTGGCCTCGTAAAAGCTAAAATTGCCCCGAGTATTTTATTTTATTGGCCTTTTTTGTTGTAGCTGTTGATTAGATTAAACCCTTTTTTTTGAAGTTCAAGTGTGATATGGTTTTATTATTATCAACAGGTCCAAACTGAAGTCTCTTAACCCTCTCTTTCTGTTTGACAAAAATTTGCTCTAGGATTTAAAAAGCTCTCATCATATTTCTTTTCTTATGTGTAAATTATTTCCTTCTCTATATGTTTCAACATTATTTTTGTTTATTTATTTTATAAAAATAATATAAAAATAAATTTATATGTTAGAAATTTTCTAAAGTACTCAAGGGTGTAATCAACATTTTTTCTTGATTTTTTTTCGCTTTCTGAAACGTGGATTTTGTTAATTCATTTAGCAACGCTTCCGTGAAGACTTACTATTTACTCAAGCCACATTCTTATATTATGTGCAATAAAAGGAGTGTTTTATTTAACGTTCCGGCTTCTGGCTTATGGTGAACAATATTAAATATATAAATGCTGAGTGTACAATATGTATAGGGGGTTGGTATGGAGATTTCCGGTTGCTACAGCCACAGGGCACAGCCACAGGATGAAAGTGTGGGTGCGCTAAGATAAACAGAGAGCTGCAACATCTGCCGCCAAATGGCGCAATGCAATCTCTTGCGGAACTGAAACTGTCAAGCCAGCAGCCAAATTGACGCCTTTATTCTGCGTTCTGCCCTCTTTGCAGTTTCACAACAAAGACCTCTAATCGGGAATGACGACGACGAACATGTCGCGGAGCCCGCGCCCGCTGAAAATAACCATCGTGGGCGACGGCATGGTGGGCAAGACGTGCATGCTGATAACCTACACCCAGAACGAGTTTCCCGAGGAGTACATACCCACAGTCTTTGACAATCATGCCTGCAACATATCCGTCGACGATCGCGAGTACAATCTGACCCTCTGGGACACGGCCGGGCAGGAGGACTATGAAAGACTGCGGCCTCTAAGCTATCCCAATGTGAGTTGACAGACTTTTTCCCTTCCGCAACATTTTATTAATATTGTAATGGATTTTGTGTGTTCTTTTGCAGACCAACTGTTTTCTGTTGTGCTATTCGATCAGTAGTCGCACGTCGTTTGATAACATCAAGAGCAAGTGGTGGCCAGAAATCCGTCACTTCTCCAACAATGTGCCTGTGGTGCTGGTGGGCACCAAGCTGGACTTGAGAATTCCCAACTCGGAGAAGTTTGTGACCACGCAGGTAAGGAATTATACTTACTTTAAAGTATCTACGAGATACTAATTTCTGTCTAATTTTATTTTATAGGAGGGCAAGCGATTGCGCAAGGAGATCCACGCCTCCAACCTGGTGGAATGCTCGGCAAAGAAGAAACAGAACCTGCAGCAGGTCTTCGAGGAAGCCGTCCGTGCCGTGGACCGGAAACCAAAGTCCTCGCCCAAGCCAGCGTGCACACTACTGTGAACTAAGTGTAATGCCTAATGTTTAATATTGTTATTATGCGTAATGTATTATGTAACTAATTTGTCTGACTTTTTGTGCTTGGTTTTCGCAAAGGAAAAACTGTGCGTAGAAAAAATTACAATTAAGTTTTTATAATTTAAGTGCTAGTAGTTGTGTGCAAACGTTTCGTTTTCCAGGCGACCAAAGTGCATTTTTATGTAAAAAGGATACAAAAAACAAACAAAAAACAATATAAAATGAAAATAATATACATACAGAAATATTAAATAAGGAATGGAATTTGATTGCATATATTAAAAACGCAGACCCATGTATGCATACTGTATATTTTCAATAAAACCCTAGTCACTTAAATGGTTTATTCGTTTTTTATTATTTTAAAAAGGCCGCCTATATTGAAGGCCTTAGCCAACACTGAAAAGTAGTCGATATCACAAGATATCGAATGAAACGTTTTCAGGGCTGACAATTGGGCAATGAATTTAAGAAGGCTTATTATGGATTGTATTTCATTTCAAGAGTTTTTAACAATTAAATTAGGATAAAATAAATAAAAGTATTCAGGAATGGCAAATATATTAAATTAAAAATTGACATTTGAAAGTGTAGGAAAACAAACTAACAGTCTGGCAGCGCCGACGCTGGTTTTTATTTATTTGCGAACGGTCACACTGCCCTGGACCGAACCGATGATGTGGATTTAAAAGTTAAATAGTTTAAAAATAATAATAAATTTAGTAATATGGACATCACCCAGACCTTCAAGGCCAGTGTAATGACGGTCCGCCTGCAGCGGAAGACAGCCGGCAAGCCGACCGCCCCGGCGCCCTCCAAAGCACCATCGCAACCGAAGGATGACTTCGCCAAGAACGCCAAGGAGGTCTGCAACAAGATCACCTCCCTGCGGAATGTGCTGATCGAGAACCGAACCGCCTACATGAAGATCGGGCAGCACCTGAAGAGCGCCACCCACATGACCGACGCCCAGCGGGACCTTATCGACCGAGAGTCGGAGAAATTCGTTACCTTCTACACGCAGCACCTGGCCAAGATGCGCAGCGACTGGAAGGCAGCCAAGCGGAGGCCGCAAGAGCGCCAGCACATCGACGCCGTGCTGGACCTGCTGGTCAGCTATCTGCACAGCGTGGAAAAAATCTACTTGGACCAGAAGAAGTACCGGGTGCAGCACGAACTGGAGAGCTACAGACTTCTGAAGCTGGCGGCGGACAAGAAGAAGATACCAGTGCGACCGGCGGGCAGCAACAGTGGCAAGCTCGGCAGGCGCCAGCAGAGTAGCAATGACGACGACAAAGACAATGAGGCACCCTCGACAAACGGCCAAGCAGAGGACTCCGCTGACAACGACTGGAACAACGATGGCTGGGACGAATGGGATGATTATGAGGAGGAGGAGGATGCAGAGCCCGATGACCACGATGGTCGGGGAAAGGAGGTGCAGGGGACACCCGAGGTTAGCCAGCACAAACCTAGACAGCGTAAGCGCAGCAGACCCAATAGAGCGGCCCTGAGCTCCGATTCATCCGCCAAGGTGGCTTTGGAGGAGGAACTGCAAAAGTCGCAGCAAGAGGCCGACGACGAGGATCCCCTCAGTGCCGAGGATATGCAGCTGTTTGAGGCCGAGAACGTGCACATTTACAACTTCCTGCAGGGGGTATCCGAGGAGGTGGAGCAGATAGAAAAGAACGTTGTGGACATTGCCCAGCTGCAGGACATCTTCACCGAGAAGGTAAGCGATTCAGCATTCCCCGACCATCAAAAATAGGCCAAAGACTAGTTAAATTGTCCCAATCGTGGGGGTTATTCTATTATTGTATTGTTCAAATCCAAATTTCGATAAGCTTAGTTGCTATCTAGCTATCTATCTCGTCACACAAAAATTCCATGAATAGAGATTCGGCTAGTTGAACCATGTTTTAGGGGGAGTAAGTAGAGAGAGTTATTGTTCTGGCTTTAAGTCCTGATTAGTAGTTGGTAATTGAGATAGTCCAATTTGACAAGTACACCAATATATAATATATAATATATATATGTATATAATATAATAATAGACCAGTTTAGAAAGTACATAAATATAGTTATAATTCCATTTAAAAATCTACTTCTCCTCGTAGGTCGCTATGCAGCAGCACAACATTGAGCGGATTGTCAGTGCCGTCGTCGGCACCACCGAGAACGTTAAGGATGCCAATGAGCAGATCCGTCAGGCCACTCAACGGAATGCAGGTCTCCGTGTGTGGTCCCTATTCTTTCTGCTGGTCATGTCGTTCTCCCTGCTCTTCCTGGACTGGTACTACGATTAGGGTGGACCACCGATATATATATATAAAATAAAATAAATGTTTTTAGAGCTACTAAGGAACCAAGGGGGCGAACATCTTTGTTATTATCGTGGGATCGCAGCACTATTAAGAGCATAAATTGTTTATTACATATAGTTTATAAATAAAGAGAAGGAAATTACGTTTATCTAAGCAATAAAATGGAACTAAATTGGTCTTGAGAGCTGTTCAAGTTGCAGTTTCGTAATGTTAAAGGGTCTCTGTACCAAAAGTTGTAACAACTAAATTTGTAATTGCTGTTGGTACGTAGTTAATGCTAGGTTGTCTTATGTTTTAATGAACTTCTTTGTTCATTTTTTAATTTCGTGCTCTTTTTTTTAAACAAAAACTGAACGTATATTATGTAAATATGTTTTTTTTTAGCCTAGCGTTAACTTGTTGTTTATTTGTTTCCATTGGTTGGTTTGTTGCTGTTGTTGTTGTTGGTTTCATTGCATGAACGCCTAAATTCTAGCTAGCTTATGGACTAAATACACGTTTAGCCTTAAGTTCTGTTTAGTCTGAGGGAGTGTACTTGTTGGCTTAGTCGCTAAATTGTTAAGTGCAATATCGCATTGCATTCGATGCAGTCTGCTGGTTCCTCTCGTTCGAGAGATGCTGGGCTTGGTTGGCTCCGATGGGAAGAAGAATGAATGGAAGCTGTTTGCCATTGAAAATGACAATTGTGTAGTTGGGCGTCATCGCTCTAATTGGCAAGGTTGTTGTTGTTGTTGTGGTTGTCGGTCGTTGATTTGCAACCAATAAGGTGTTGCAAACCAAATGATAGGTCATCGACGGTAGCGTTTGTTATGGCGTTGGAGCTATCGTTTCCAGAGCCACACTGGTGGCGGCACTGCTCTCCACGGAGTTGGGATATTCATCGGGGCTTTGTACGTTGTAGACGCTATTGCAGCTCATGGGGGCGGTCTCCTCGATGGGTGTTGGTGGATTTTCTAGCTTATCACTACTAAGGACGCTGTTGTTGTTGTTGTTGTTGTTGCTGCTGACGACGGTCTTTACTATCGTCTCCTCGTTGAGAAACACTCCCAGTGGCAAATGGGTGTTCATGTGAGCTAAAGAGAATTAAGAAATAGATTAATGCTTTGTTTAGCTAAGTAAAATGGATATGTATATATAAATGCATATTAGGTGCTTGTCATAGCCTAGGCCATGCATAAACAAATCTCAGCCATATCTGTCAGTTCCTATAATATATACATCTTCGCCTACATATATAATATCCAATCTGGACGAATGTTTCACCAACATTGTTGAATTTTTAACTTTTTTTTTTTTAGGTCAGAATAAATATATTCTGGGATTTGATTAGAAATCAGACAAAGCTTCTTAAATTAAATTCAACAACATTGTTTCACCAACATTGTTGAATTTTTATTTTTTTTAGGTCAAAATAAATATATTCTGGGATTCAAAATGACAATCAAAGCTTTTTAAATTAAATTCAACAACATTGGCTTCACCCAATAAGGCCTGGAGACTTTACCGCGAAAAATCTTAAAGTGAAGAAACGACCGTGGACAGAATTCACATTTGTAAAACAGCTCTTTGTGGGTACGACGATGTCTGCGCAATTCCTTGAGATATTCGAACGAGCGATCGCATCCGTCGCACTGGTAACCGATCCCTGGAAAAGACAATTGGCGTTGGCCATTGTATCTGCATATTTGGATGGGAAGCCATGTCATTCATGTTGTTGTTTTAGCAATTGGGAATTCACACATACGGTGAACTTGGAAGCCAACACAACACATAGGTATAAATTTCGATCGACAAGCGGATAAATTTGGTTACATTTTGGGGATTTCACTTAAAGCAGACTAGGATGTAACATTGAATGGAATGTTTTGGAAATCTAAATGGGGGAATTTCATGAAGGAACCAACCAAAAGCAAATCAAAAGCAACAAGTGTATACGATTTCCACAGAACTTGCCTTTAGTTACGCAACGCACTTACTAGAATGGAATGTAAATAAGTGCTTAGGTCAACGGATTAATAACAGTGTCAGGCTAATTGTTAATCACTTAAAAAAAAGAAAACCCTGTTTTAAATGTGAGCTTTTTGTACCTTAATCTCAAAGCGATATATGGGTGTTATCCAGAACAGTCTTACTAAATTACAGAGCTCGCAGTATATGCTTAATCGACTTTTATGCACGGTTTTTTTTTTTTTGTGTAAGTCAAGTTGAATCGCTGGTGGTCTGATCAGCAATAATATTTTTGCATTGTTTTGGTGTTAGGTCTTTAATTTCTCGGTAAGGGTACGAGACATAAATCGGTATTCTACTGACCGATATGAATAGAACAACAGAAAATAAATGTGGCTCAACAAAAAGGTTATAACTTTTGTTTGAGACAAAAAACCGGCAAATAAATTTAATCACAAACTCTCTCAGTTTGTGGCAGTGAAAGTTTTATTTAAGATTAACTGTTTCTAAGTCTTTGATAATATAGTTTTGTTTAGGTAAAAATTGGTGACAACTGAACGAACATAAAGTGTACCATATATAACAATAGGTTTACGTTCACAAAACCTTGTTTTCTGTGTCCGTTTTTGAAGACCTAACGAGCCTCAAGTCAACAATCGCAAATTTATAATTTAATATAATATAATACAATATAATATAATGTTATTATTATATATTATTATATAGACTGCATTTAGACACAAGTTGCGATAATTTCACACAATTTCATTCTCAAAAGACCGTTTGCTGAGGTGCTGACGGTCTCGTAAACTAAGCAAAGAAAAAGGCCAAAAACCTACACAGTTTTTGATTTTTCAGAGCCTTTCAATTGGGTAATGGGGAAGAGCTCAGCTAAATTGTAATCTCTGATAAAAGACCACAAAAAATGTAAGAATCTGTTTTTAGAACCGGTGACATTTAATGTTAATTATGTTTTGGTTAGCAGACATTTGTCAAAACATGCAAAATGTCCAAGCTGTGTTAATTTATGCCAAGCAATGCAATGTGGAAGCTTTTGAATCAATGATTTCTGTTTTCCTGTTTCAAGAGCCCCTCTTGAAATAAGCCCTTTTCGCATGGGATTTATGCTTTACCTTTGCAGAAAACAAATGACTACTTTGGCGGAATAAACTGTCAATAACAACAATGAAACGATAACGGCATCAACAGGAGGGGATTAGTAAGAGGCTTATTACTCGAGCTACAACAAAAAAAAAAAGCACTAGCACTAAGTATAGATGCGAATGGGGGGGATTATGTTGTTAGTGGAGTAAGTAAGAGAGCTGTAAGGCGACTGGAGCCCGGAACCCCTTTTAGTAGCAACCCCCCCTGTGTGCATGCACCATGAGCTTTTTGCCCCAAAACTTACCACCGTGGAACTTGACGTGCGTCTTCAAGGCGCTCTCCGTACCAAATTGCTTGCCGCACTCGTCGCAGGTGTGCGGTTTGGAAAGCAGATGCACGGTAATCTTGTGCAGCGTCAGCTGCGAGGGCCGCGGGAATCGCACATGACAAATGTTGCACTCGTACGGCCTGCCCTCCACATCATGCGACTCCATATGCCGGTGCAGAGCCGTTCGCATGCGATAGCCTCGTTTGCAAATGGTGCACACGAACGGCATCGTGGTCTGGGATCCATGAGCCAGCTGATGGTGTTTCTTAAGGGCGATATCGTTGGTAAAACGCTCTTCGCAGTAATGGCATTGGTGACTTGTACGTAGCTCGTTTACCGGCGGGGCGGGCGACTGAGGCGGAGCCGGCGAAGCAGGCGTTGCTGGTGACGCTGGTGGTACATGATCAAAGGTGGAGGAGGATGGCGACGATGACGGCGAGGGCGAAGCGACAGGCGTGGCCAAATGCAAGGGACCTTGGGGCCCCACAATGACACCACGCTTACGATATTGCCGCAAGGTGGTCGTGGAATCTGGCTCGGATTGTTCGGGCGAGGGCAGCGTTATATGCTGCGAGACCATCATGGGCTGGGGCGATGGAGCCGAAACGATCGTCGAGGGCGGTGTGAGCACCGTTGGCGGAGACTGCAGCGAGGGGAGTTCCTCGAATCCATGGCTATGACCTGTAGTGCCTGCAAAAGGGAAGATAATGTTACTTTGGAAGGGAACCCATAGCAAGATTTGATTCAACTCACAATCCTCGCAGTCTGGACAGCACAGAATCTTTCGCGGCGTGGTTGTGCTCGCCTGGACATCCATTGCTCCTGCTGGGGCAAAGATTTCGTGTTTTAAAATTTAATCTTTGAGGTGAAAGCATAACCAAGCTCACTTGATGGATGCGGTGACTGCGACTGCGGCTGCGGCGGCATCACTGGCAGCTTCTGATGCTGCAGCTGCTCTGGTGGCGTCCCCCGATGATGCGGGGTTCGTTGTGGTTGACGTTGCTGTCGCGGTTGATATGCTCTTGGTTGATATGGCAGCCGCTGCTGCTGCCGTCCATTTGTGATCTGCAGTTGGACATCCTCCACTCGAACGCTGTCCACGGTCTTTAAAGGCATGTGGAAGCGTTGGATATGCAGGTCCAAAGCCTTTTGAGCGGGAAACACCTGAGAGCACTGGCCGCACTGATACTGCTGCACTACATGCTGACTAAGGATATGCTGCGAACGCTTACTCCTCCCAGCGAAAGCCAACGGGCAGTGCGGACAGTTGAAAGGAGCCACGGCGGGATGGAGTTCAATGATGTGACGGCTGTACTCCAGGCTGTTGGAGAACCTTGGACCATTCTGGCAGAAGCGGCACTTGAGGGTTAAAGGTCGACCAGTCGGCGTGGTGGCGGGTATGGGATGTACTTTGGTTGAAATCGATGTGGCTCCTGGCATTCCTATTACCGGATGGCTCTGCAACTGAAGGCGTTGCTGTTGCTGCTGATATTGCTGCTGATGGTAGTGTTGCTGCTGCTGTTGCTGTTGCTGCTGCTGCTGCTGGTGATGCTGTATCCGCAGGCGATGCAGATCATTGCTGATGGGTGCACCATAGACATGCTGCAGTGGTGCCTGCTGCGGGTTGCTGGCAGAGGCCACCGGTTGCTGCATCTCTGGCTTTATCACAATCATGATCGGTGGCTGTTGCTGCTCCTGCTGCTGTTGATGTTGTTGTTGCTGCTGCTGCTGTTGTTGCTGTTGCTGTTGCTGATGCTGGCTTTGCTCTAGCATATAACTCTCATTGGACTCCACGGAGGCCGGCTGCAGCATGGTGTACGTCTCTGTTCCCTGCTGCGGATACAAATCGCTGGAACTTATATAGTAAGTGGTCTCGATGGGTGAACTATTGATGGACTCCAGGCCGCCCACCGATGACCACTGCACTTGCTGCTGGTGCTGCGGCTGCCATTGCCTGGTTTCCCCTGCACACGAGGGTAGAGAGATGAGCTGCACCTTATTGGAGGAGGACTGCTGGACCGTCTGCTGCACAATGTGCTGTTGATAGATCTGCTCGTAGGTGACTGTCGTGGTAGTGTCCCGCGACTGGACATGGGGTATCACTTGGGAATAGCCTTGGGGCTGGATCTGCTGCATCATCTGTACCGTTGGCGGCCCTTGGTTTTGGATGCGTGTCTGCGTCTGCAGCATTTGGTGTGTGTTCGAAGACTGAGATTGATTGTGCAACTGAATCTGATTTTCCACTGCCACAATTTGATGTTCCACATGGGAGTGGCTCTGTGGATGCTCCTCCGGAGCCTGGACTGTCAGGATTTCGTGCTGCATTTGAGGCTCTATTTGGGTTTGAATTTGCATCTCAAGCTGTTCGTTGGGCTCACTTTGAGTTAGATTTTCTGACCCGTTCGGGGACTGCACCTGAACCTCAGTTTGTTGTGCTTCAGGTTGTGCCTCTACAGGCGCCTCTACGCCAGACTTTACCTCCTGTGTGGGCTGCAAATCACTCAGAAACTGCGTCAACTCCAAATGCAAACTCTGCTGTCCCGGTTCTGGAGAGGATTCGATATTCTCGAAGCAGGGAATATCGTTCTGGAAACCTATCAGTTCATTGCTAAAATTGCTGTTATCAAATAGATCCCCGCTGGCAGCGGGTTGCTTTGTTGCCGTTTCCACCACTGGACCCTCCTCGAAGGGATTCGGTGGTGAGGCATTTGAGGGTTCCTGTTCAGTCAGCGGGGCATAATCGGCAGGCGTGAGAAACTCATCGATGTGTGTACAATTCGGTGTGTACATGTGCTGATCCTGCATCTCGTTGAGGATGCCATTCAACGTGGTCTCCACATCGTTCATCTCCACCTCCAGCTGCTGCTTTGCCTCCAGATCGTTGAGCGGCAGCGGCAGCTCCGAGGGCGTCGGTGATGGGGCCGGAGTGGTGGCCTTTAGCTGCTCTATACCGTTGACACAATGCTTGGTGAACTCGGCCATAAAATCCATTGGCGTGGGTCCAGACCGAGGCACTGGTATCTCTTCATCCGTTTCCGATTCGTCTTCTGGCGGGGATTCTTCTGCATTTGGACCCATGGCACCACCTTCTCCTTCTCCTCCTGGTTTTGCTTCAATTTCATTGGTTCGGAGTGCCACAGTAGAATTGAAGCTATCTGCTGTAGCACTCTGGCAAAAATTTTCATCGTTAGCATTGTTGTTCACATCGTCGTTCTGGACGGACTGAAGGTTCTTGGGAGTCGAGGCGGTGTCCTGGGTGTCCTGTTCCACAACCAGACGACGCTGCAGATTCTCATCGAGCACTTCCAGCGGTATGCTTACTATGATCTCCGGCTGGTCAACAGCTTCCGGTTGAACTCTACTGGGCTCCGTGGAGGAGGTCAGCTCCTCCGATTGCAGGGGATCTTTCGTGGGCTGCGCAGGAAGTGGTTCGCTTGAAATGTCCTCGGATAAAAAGACCGCCATACTGTTGTCCTTGTCATCTTTCGATTCTTCCGAAGTTTTAGAGCTTGATTCTTCCTTTTCGTTAACTGTTTCTGTGTCCTTTTGTTCAGCAAACTTTTCGCTGACATTTGCTACTTCGGCTGGCTTTTCTTGTCCTTCAATGGAAGCCTTTTCTTCTTTACCATTTGAGACTTCTTTTGAGTTGACTGGTTCCTCCATCAAGGAGTCTTCTTGGTTATTCTTGGATTCCTTTTCCAAAGCCACCTCATCCCCAGTATGATTGACTTCACTCTTTTCCACTGGACTCTGCTCACTCGCCGCTTTTGGTACATCCGAAGTGCTGTTGATGGCCTCATCACCCGATGCGGCACAGTTTTCTTCCTTTGACTCTTTCTGGAATACTTCCATTTGATCAGACTTTGTTTTCTCTTCAACCTGTAGTGCCTCCTCCCGCTCCAACTTGGTCAACAATCTTTTCTGCCTCTTGGTTGGGTTATAAACTGGGGAATTTCTCAAGCGTCGTCCACGGCGTGGTGCCAAACGCTTGGGAAACTGCAAACCATCGGCCACCGTGGTTTGTGTCGATGTGGAGGAGGGACAACTGTCGCTCTCAAAGCCACAACAGGGACCCACGGACAGGTCGCTTATTCGCTCAGAGCTGCAGGAGCTCTTGGCTTCCTGATCGGAGCTAGGATTTGGCGATGAGAATTCGGTGGTGGAACTGGACGATGTCCATGTCTCGGAGATCTGTTTGCGGGCGGCCTTCGTCTTCCAGGGCATGCTGCTGGCATCGATGGCAGTGGGATGCTCCATCTCACAGCCGATGGAAAAGGCGCGATGTCTGCGCAGGCGAAGCTCGAGGCGTCGAGCCTTGGGTGGTGGCAGATCCTGGGATTCTGTGCGAAGCTCTGTAAGTGTGTCCGCGGCGGCAACTGCTTCTCTGTCCGATTCAGACACCATACGGCGTTTTCGTTCCGTTTGTGGCGCTGGCTGCTCCTCCCTCTTGGGTGGCTCCTGCTTCTGGGCTTGCTTTTGCTGACGCTTGGCTTGCCTGGCCGCCTGGCGGTCGGATAAATCCTGGGCAAAGTCCTGCAGACGCTGTTGCATTCGTGCGCATTTCCGCCGGAACTTGGCCACCATCAGAAATTGAGCCATGCACTGGCGGCAGATCTCTTGTGGAAGGCCATCGTCGCGATTTATCTGGAAATACAACAAATAATAAATTAAATTAATAAATGTTTTGTGGAACAATTAAATTAAAGGTTAAATGTGGAAGCTCAGAGATAACATTTGATATTTACTGAGATATATAAAATAAATTTTAAGAACTTTATAAAGGTATTTCATTTAATATAATTTTAAACCTTTCTCAAATTTTTTAATATTTTTTATAGAATAAAAAATCCTTAAAAATACCAAAGCTTAAGCCTTAAAAATATTGTTTGTTTTATTAAATCTTTTTCTATTTATAGAACCATTACCCACCACATACATTCATCACAGATTTTATAGTATTTGTGACATTAGCTATTCCAAAACTGTGCGACAAGATTTGCATGCAAATTTGCTGCTAAAAATATTGGCCTTTCAATTTTTGGTCACCTGAAAGGTGAATTAGCTAATAAAATTTTAATATACAATCAGAGCTGTCAATTTCTGTGGCCGCGCACCGATTTCCTGTGTATATCTTTACTTTCCTTTGCTCGTGGCTGGCTGAATTATGAATTAATTAATTGACATTGAAATGGCTAAGAAAAAACAAAACAAAAAACATGGGTGAGGCAAAAACCGCCGCCGCCGCCGCTCGCTCGCTTTGAATGGAAAGCCAAAGCCAAAGCCAGCCGAGGAGTTATTAATGAGCAATGGTTCAGTTTATGGTTTATGGGCAGCTGGTGGTCTCTGGGTCGAAAGCTCCAATCTCCAATCTTCAATCCGCACAGGTGGTGGTGGCGCTGCCGATCGGAGCATTCGAGTGGCAACAATTCCAACGCCACGAGCACCTTCGTTTTCTATTGGGATTTGGAGCAAGTAATTTACCTTTTGTTTTCCAATTGAGCGGTTTCATTAAAAGAGGCAAACCGTCTTGCCGGTCAGACAGACAGACACACAAAAAATAACAATGCCAACATGAGGGCAACAACTGGTGAATAAAATCAAAAATATTTCTATAGAAAAGATCATTTCAATTAAGGCGTAAAACCAAAGTGAGGCTCGCATAAGAACGCTACATTTAGTTGCATAATTCAAGATCAAAAAGCTGATGCAACTATTACAAAAATTGAGAAATTCTGACCATTATAATCGTCTTAATTATATTAGTTTTTAAGCTGTTTGAAGTGATTTTTATATAATAATAAAAGCTAAGCAGGAAATGTCGACAAAAAACGCGATATGTCCATCAAGTGACTGACTTTTTATACCGTAAAAAAGCCATTCAAAAGCACAATTACTTTCTACAAAATATAGAAATATGATAGAGGGCAAAAAATCGATTAACAAGTTCAAGATCTTTTAAAAAGCATAGGCAAAAAGGTCAGCTACATGAGGTGAAAGGAAAGCAGCGGCCCAATAAGTAAGACAAATGCTTTTAAAAATAAAAAATATCCACAAATATATAACAAAAAAATTAAAAGCAACCATTAAACAAACAACATATAAAAAAGGCTGTAAACACAAAAAGTCAGAGACAACGTGATTTGGTTCAAGATTCGCTTAGCTTATGGTAATGCCCATACAGTTCAGTTCAGAAAATGACATAAAACCCGTACGTACAAGAGACCGGCGGAAATTTATGCAGCTCTCGGCGAAAGAGAGACGGAAATTTGAACAATTTCGAATGCTAAAGACGCCGACAATGCATAACCGATGGGAGAGCAGCAAAAATTCAGAAAAATAAGAAAACCAAAACCGAAACCTCAACACAAACGGCAGAAAAATGAGAAGGAATAAAAAAAAAGCGAAAAATGGACTGACAGTCACAACGGACCCCCGTCAAGTGTAAATGACAATTGAAGTAAATGTGGTGTCCCGGTCCCGTCCGGTTGTGTCTTCAGAGATGTGACCAAACGGTCGCATTGTATATATGCATATATATATTCATTTGAACGGCATTCGGCACTGGAGCGCATGAAAATAGATGCAAATGGGTTGAATACACTACAAATAAATAAATAAATAAATAAACTTGCATCTAATAGAGACAAGAATAGGAGCACCTAGCGTCCACCTCGATGAACAGGACGGAAAACTTTCCAGTTCATAAACGAATAAATAAACGCATTTAAATGCAGGGAGAACAGGAAAGGAGGCTAACTTTGGAAAGACAAAGTTTGTATATTCTTGCAGTTTACAAGGTTAACACGGTTAGCAAAGCGGCATTTCAAGCTTAAAGAATAAACAAATTAAGATTTTTTTTTTTTTTTTAATTTTGTACGATTTCAACGATTTTAAAGTCGTATAAAATATTGAATAAATAGGTCAAAATTAGTTTCCAGTTAGACATGGCTAAATCGACTCGGCTGTTAATGCTGATCAAGAATATATAAGAATTATAGGATCGGAAATGACTCCTTTTTCTGCATTTCTAGCTTCTGACTGAAATTATGAAACCCTTAAAGGGGTATTAAAATTAAAATATTTATCCACAATTTTATAGTAAAGATTTTATAGAAGTAAAATTTAAAAATATTACAGCTCGACCAAAAAGTCATAAATTTCATTACGAAAGCTGCTCTTAGTTCGTTTTTATAATATTAATAAATAAGCATAATTGTTTTAAAATTTAAGAAATCAAACTTATTGTCAATTTTGGAAAATAAACTCAGAACATGTTGGAAAAAATGGCAATAAAAATGTTTTCCTCCGAACCTAGCTAACACGATGATGCTGATTAATACTTTATATATCTTAACGGTAGGAAATGACTCCTTCTCTGCGTTTCCAACTTCTGATTAAAATTATAATACCCTGCAAGGGTATAAAAACATTCTGAAATTTTAAATTTGTTTACTAGAAAGATTTGATTATCACCCCGTTTAATATCACGAAATTTAAAAATGGTTGACAAAAAGGCAAATAATAATAAACACACCTTAAGGCTTAAAAACTGATCTTACGATCTTAAAGAAGGTTTAGCTCTGAATTCGATTATTAACTGCCAGATGCTAACCGATTTGGAATATGAAAAACACACTTCAGTTACTTAAAGCGGTGATTATCACCAAATTAAGACCTCAAAATTTGTCGACCCAAAGTCAACAATAAAAGGAAAAACCAATGCAGACTTGTTAGCCTTTAAAGGCACAACGGAGTCCAGATATTTACAGGCAGATGCTAAACGATTTCTGGTTTCTGTGTAGACTTGGAATACTTTAAGCTACGAATGTGGACTATAAAGACCTCAAAAATGGTCGGGATTAAATAATCATGGCTTAAGAAAGATTAACTTTCAGATTTGTTAATCCAAATTGAACAATTATTTGTAATAATATTTGCTAACAAAATCTACACGCACTACAAAGTAGCTTTTCTATAACCAATAAACCCATTAAAAATGGTTAAAAAATAAGGAAACAATAAAATAAACCTATCTATGTGGAACCACCAAAAACAGGCTTGTCAAATTTTTTAAGATGTGTAATAAATTTTGTTATTTTGACATATCTTCGTGTAATTGATGAATAACCATAAAACATTTTAATTAGCGTCATATCACATTTACACGAGGAATGGAACGCAACACATTTCAATTAGCCAGTCGGCTAGGCTAAAAAGCTTCACAAAAATATTATAAACAACTTGAGGGGGGGCAAAAACAAAAAAAACGTCTACAAAGTGCCCGTTGGCAGTCGGCAGTTTTTTCGCAGTTGAATGACAAACGCAATAAAACGAACATGACACAAATAATAATAAATGCAATATAATAGCTTATTTAATTGTTTGTGCGATCTCTGATGAAATAGTCGAGGGAGAAAGCAATACCTTAAGGAGAGAGATCATCCCATGGGCTGGGCGGAGCTCGATAAATAGCAATCAAAAAGGCAGGCAATAATTCAAGTAACTGTAAATGCTTACGCGAAATCAATTGTGAAACTTGAACAAACGATTTGGTGGCCTGCCAATGATTGACAGTCTTGCTATTGTACTATTCCATAACTCTATACACCCTGGGCGACAGTCTAGTAATTGTATTGTGATGTAAAAAGTTAATCAAGTTGAGTTGACAAAGTCAAAGGGCAAGATAAATGCTGGCACACTCATAAAATTCTAACTAGCTTACTTAGTGCGACATAACGAACCGCTGTTCTTATTTGTCTTACGAAATTGCTCCAATCTAAAATGGACAAATAACCCAGAAAGCCAACACAATTGAAAGATTAGTTTCGAGATAATCACAATTATCCCACAGAGTCAGCGTTAGCGTCAGAGCCAGAGCCAGAGCAATAATCATTCCAATCCATTGCAAACCAATGCCCCCGAGGTTCGATTTGTCGTGGCCTTTGGTCGCTGACTGGGCCGTGTTGTTGTTAACTTTATATTCGTTACCCTCTCACTGGTTGCCTTTTTGGTTTTTGGCACAAGACAATCGCAGGAACTGCCGGCCCTTTCTCTTCCTAGTTTCACCCGGCTTAAACAAAAGCAAATTGTGGAAAGAAATCATCAAACACGCCACCAAAGAAATTGCCTTAATTCGCACTCAATGTGCAAGCGATTACGGGCAAGAAAAAAAAACAAGCAAGCAAACTGCCATAAGAAAATATAAATTAAAACAACAGCAGGAAAAATCATTAAAAAAAATAAAGGCTGGGGCGCCTGGTTGCGTAACGAATCCGCAAATACCCTTGTAATCAATCCACTCGCTATTACGGATATAATTTGTTACCAAGAAATAGTTTATTCAGTCTGATTTCATTTCAAAAGCATTTAAGGAAAGTTATCTACGGGGCATCAAGTGTCAATGCCATTAAAGTGATTCTAGGGGATTTGTAAATAGGTTCCCATTTCTGTTACATGATAGTGGTTGGTGGCAAATTAATTGCTTCCTCGCCCCGTTGTTTGTAGATCTCGGGGCAAAAACATTCCTAAAGTTACGATGATTACACAGAAAATGCTTTGCTTTAAATCCCTTAAATCCCTCAATAAACTCCGGATTTATGCTTAATACGGTTCAGTGCCGGCAGGGACTGAGCAAAATGACACAAAAAAGCCCGTATTATCTGCTGAAAGTGTAGCACATATGGCGCCATCGAAAAAGAAATGCAAAAGCGATTCGATATGGTTTGCAACATCCGGATTGCTGCACTGCCACTGCAGAGGGGCACTGGCCGCCCATTCCGCAGAAAAAAAAAATAAAAAAATAAAAAAAATATTTAATAATAACTGTAAACCGTGCTGCAAGAAAGCCGGAGTCATAAATAAAGCCCAAGCTAACGGGATAGCAGTGGAAAAATGGTGCGAGAGAGATGATAAATCGCTCGGACGCAAACATAAATTTACATTTTTGATGATAATTCGTGCAGGAACCACCCTCATGGCAAGGCGTTAAGGCAAATTAAAATCGGAATAAAAGTCAACAACCCAAAATTTCCGCCCAAGAAACTCCGGCAGAAGCCACTCAATGTTTAACTAATTAAGAGATGAGCCCCGGCTGCCGCGTGTGGGGACTCTCTGCGCGAGATGCCACTACTATAGACTGGTGTTTGGGATGCACAAGGCACAAGGAAGGAGTCTGCTGGGTGGATGAAAGTGGGGTGGCACTTCATCTGCAACAGCTTACGACTCTAATGTAGCCATAAAAAGCCGCAACAGACAACAGACGGCAAACATTTGTAATCAAAGCCCGTGTGTGTGTGTGTGTGGAGCCAAGGAGGACGCGGCGGCGAGTCAGCCAGGACGGATACTTAATAAATCATACGCCCCATAGACAAGAGTCCCCTCCAACATGACAAAGGGCGCGCGCTGGTGAAGAGGCGTAAATAAACAACAGCAAAAACAGCAACAGCAACAACAACATCGAGGGGAAGTGGTCTGTAAATGGTTAGCATTTTGCCAGCCAACCGGGACCAGGGACCGGAGACTCCCCGGCATCCCGGGGTGGGAAGTGTTGCCTTTTCGCACTTAATCCCAGCAGTAGCAGCAGCCGCACCAGCACCAGCACCGGCACCGGCGGCAGCCGCACCAGCAAACAACGACCCAACCCACTTGTGGAACTTGTTGGCTTTTTCACAATTTTCCTTAATTGCAGCGGACACTGTGCTGTAACTAAAAAACAACATGTAATAGGGCTAATGTCGAGTGTCACGACCATAAAACACCCTTGGTTTTTGTGTGAAAAGCCTTGCTAGTTGGCTTTCTAATGGCACGCCATGCTTTCCCTGCCTGACAGCTAAAATCTTACATCTACCAGCTTACCATTAGTAGTCGTATCGATTTGAAATTTGATACTTAGTTTGGCCAACTATGAGGTCTTTAATTTGACAACTAATGCATTTACAATGTTACACTGGGGGTGGTGCTAAGAAACCCGATAGACCTTTATCATAAAGTTTCTTTGCATTGAAGCGATTGCCGCTTTTGGATACAATATATATTTAATTTGTAGGCCCGGAAACTCTTTCTTTCCTCCCTTTTAACGAACACAATATACCCCTGAAAGCAACGAAAAAAAATCTATATATATATGAAAGGATGCCGAGTGCGAAATTCTCTCTTTTACACACACTCTGCCTGTATAGTACATCTGTAGTTATATGTGCTAATAGGCGGAGCAACAAAAGCCGCAAAAGTGGGGAAAAATCGAGCGAGTGAGCGAAACAAACCAGGCCACCAACGGGATTCCGGCACAGGGGCTGGGTAATGGGAGGTAAGTGTACGATGGAAGCAAACCCAAAAAGTGACCGGCGTATCGATTAGGCCGCCTTCGAATAAAAAAAAAAAAAAAAAGAAAACGAAAAAGAAACAATGGAAATCCAAGTGATCTATTTAAAAGTGAAAATCGAATGGCACGAAAAGCAAAAGAAAAGGCAAAAAACGAACAGTCAGTCATACATATATGACGTGTGTGCTGCTGCTGCTGCTGTCTGTTGCCATAAAGCCAGTTGAATTGTTAAAATGCATCCATCATATATGCATACAATCGACCCTGAACTAAAATGAGAACGAATCAATTATTGAATATATATTGGCTTTATGCTTGAAATTCTGTCAACGTGCGAAAGGCGAAAAATCTAGACATACGATAAGCACTTTTTAATGCAATGAATTTTCGTAAATGTAAACAATTTATGCGGTTCTGGGAACGAACTGTAATCGTTGCCAGCCATGAAAGAAGTTCAAATGAATAAACAAAAGACACTCGTGCCGCGTTTTCATTACCCGGTCAAGTTCTTCTTCCATTATATACCGATTGCGCAAGGCCCCCCCATAATAAATGCTTTTTGTACGCCCCATCAAAACGAGCTCAATTTACATTTAAAGAAAAAAGTTGACTTTCGGGACCAGCTGCAGATTGGAAACTTTTTAGATTGTTATCACCGGAGTTCCAGGGTTTTTCTCCGCACGATTTCATTGGGCTAATCCCTGGTATTCCGTAAAACTTGGGCTGGCTTATCTAATTTCTTTGGAGACTCTGCTGCCGCCGGGGCTCCATCTGTCTGAATTGCGACACTTCCTTGGCAGAGAGATCAGCAATTCATATGAGGCAGAGTCCAAGCTACCAGATATTGCTGCCTCAGGCAAAGGTCAGTCTTCAAATTGTTCCTTTTCTTTAGGTTCTTTTTTTTATACGCTTCTGTCTCTTGTTTTCTGAATGGTTGGTTTTTTACCCCAGCGGAAGCTGGCACATTCCTTTCGCGATTTATTCATTGTTTTGTTATCAAAATATATGGGAGTTGTGTCGCCACAGAATAATATTTTCTTTACAATATGTATTTCTTTCGCAATTCGCGAAAAGCCTGCCTGTCCCCTGCCTGCCTGATGTCTTTATTATTATTTTTACGCTTCTTCAACTTTGTGGCAGTTGAATATGATCTCTTTGATTGTTTGATTGTTTACTCTTTTATATTTTTGTTGCCTGTCGCTCATAAGTCAGCTTTTTGTTGGCTTCCTTTTTTTGCAATTCGTATTATTTCATTTGAACTTTGTGTGCTAAGTGCTGACTTGAATTTTTCACGACTTATTTGCTGGCAACAAGAAAAAAAAATGTACGAAATGTACGGTTTTTATTGACAAGCGTGGAAAATATTTTCTTTACACAATCAACTGGAGGTATATGCAATTTTTTCTGAATTAAAGTTGAGCACTTTTTTCGTTTTTCTATGGCAATTTGTTATTTTTTTCATTGGCTTATTTTGCGTTTTAATTTTCTTTGTATTCACGTTGTCAGAGGTCAGTCCGTCCACATGATCAAAATTTATTATATTTTTATTCCGTCTTTACTTTTAAGCAGTTTGTTTATTATTATACTTAAATAAGAATTCTTTTTATTTTCACTTTCATTGGGTTTTCTTTGTAGATCTAGGCTGATCTTGAAGGAAAAATATATTTTATATGTATCACTTCCTCTTTTCTTTTTTACACTCACATTTTCGTTATAAATTCTTCTTTCTCCGCTCTTTTGTTTTATTATTTAAAGGCCGAATAATTTGTCAATTACATAGCAACAAGCTCGTCGATCTTGCTCGTTAGTTTATTTATAAAATGCTCTAGTTAGCCCAGTTCTTGTGCACTTTGTAGAATCCGCTTTTCATGGGTCTTTGTTCTAATTTTAATGCTTCTCCGATCCGATCCGATTCGCGTGCGTACTGGGTGCTGGCCGGGCTTCAAATCACCCGGAATATTAACGGATACTGAGAGGAAGCTCCGGTTTTGGCCGCCGGCGCAAACCTTTCTACTTAATTTGATTGGAATATGCGCACAGGAGGGCGGCGGCAGCTGGGGAAGCCACTGGTGCTACTGCTGGGCTGGTGCTGCTGGTCCGTTGGTCCGCCGGATGCGGTGGTGTGTCAGTGGGGGATTAGCACGCAGCGTAGAGCAGCAGCATCAGCATCAGCAGCAGCAGCATCCAGAAGAGAACAGTGTCGTCTCGTCCCCGTTGGAGCCGGCCAGGTCCCCGCAGATCCCCTTTGTTTGGGCGGCTGTCAGGTTGGGTTGCTGCCGCTGCTGCTCTTTGGTTGGCTGATTGTTTCTGGCTGCCGTCGACGTCCTTGTTTCGGTGGCTGGTAAATGTCAGAAGCGGTGAAAAATGAAGCCTCCGCTTTTTGATGTTGTCCTGCCGGCAGACCCGGCATACCCGGCCGACTCTAGTCGTCCCTTTGGCCACCCTCTGCATTAATTTTTCATTGGCGTGTGTCCGTAACAGGCGACCGACCGACCGACCGACCGGGGGATAAATCCATAAAACAATTTGAGAAATTAAACAATCAAAAGGCGTTAAGTGTTCCTGACTCTTGCCCGGGGGTTGATTAAGCACTTGGTCTCTCTCTTGCTCTCTGGTGGGTGGCATCTCCTCCGGCTGATTACTGATTACCCAGATGCGGATGTTAATGCCGGTGTTATTGCGACCAGCTGGCTGTTCTGGCCTTGTTTGTTTGCCTACTTGATTAACCCGGGCAGCGTGCAAACAGCAAAAATAATAAGCATTTGGCTTTGTCACACATCATGGCCACTTTAGCTCATCCTCCTCTTGAAAAGGTGCTCTTTGCCGGGCGTGAAGCACATTTTATTGCCTTTTATTGCGCACTTGAGCTACTAGACTTTCAGAGTTGCAAGCGTTATTTGATAACCTCCTCTAGTGATTGACATGGCACTTAATTTACATAAAATTGGGGTGAACAAGGGGCAACTCAAGAGCACTACATACATATACATACATATAACCGGGTCAATGAGGGGTAGCTGTAGTCTGAAGCTAAGCCGGGCTTAGATTGGCAATCAATTTGGAGTAAAATAATCTAAGATAACAGATTTCTTTCTTACTTCTGGCTGACACAAGGACTTAGTCTCGCAGTTTAATCCCCATAAATCAGGATGCGATGCACAAGGATCTAGTCCGAAGACAAGCAGCCGGCTGTTTCGTACACATATGTTTCTGTCTTCAGCCAGGGAACCTCATCAGTACTCATTTCGCTGACAATAGGCTTTGTTCTATAGCAGTTTAACGCTGAATTCGTACTTGGGAATCTCGGAAGCATATTGTTCCTAGTCACAGCTGTTAAGTGCGTTTTTTCCCCGACTTTTTGTGGAGTCAGCAGCTAAAAGGGACAGCATATATGGGTCATCTACCAAAACAATAAAAGCACAATTGATTTTATTTAATATGCATCATCATCTGCTACAAGTATCTATTTCCAGCTTTAAGCACCCAAATCTATGCAAAATAAGCCCAAGTACCGAGGGAATCAAATTAAACAAAGAGTGTGGCTTATGAATAAACAGGGAATGTGCTACAAAGTGTGGCTTGTTTCGCGACATATGTATATATGTGTACATCTTATCAAGAGACTTGCAGACTTCTGTTATAGTCGGCTTGGCAAAACACACAAAAGTACTTGTCAAAGACAAGGGAGGCAGAGGAGGGGTCGGAAACTACAATTGTTTCCAAAAGTGGCAAAACTTCTTCCATCAGACTTCACTTTGCCATAAACTTGAATGATAAAACTTGTCTGGCATGAAGAATGTCTAGCAAATGTGTTATTATTATGCCCCCTACAACCCCCAGAGAGGCTAATAGCTAGCATTGATTGAAAGAAAACCACAATTAAAATGTAATTTAAATACTTAATTATATGTCACACTTGGAATTAAATTAAAACGGAAAAAAAAAGCAAACAACTTTCAGTAAAATTGCTCAGAATTCATAAAAAACAATAGTAGTTTAGTTGTGATTAAAACGCAAATAAATATATAGAAAATTATATGAACAAGGTCTCTTGAATATCTTGTCTTTCAGATCTTTTCGCCACCTTCCTGGTCTGAATTTCTCAAATATTTGCTTTTCCTTTGGATTTTTGGGCTAGGTTGCTGAACCTAATTATAGCTCTCGAGACGCGTATATCACTTTTGATTGTTTATTTATATTTTGGGCTGTTTTTCCCTGGTGCTCATTTGGAAGTGAGCACTCTGCGCAGTTTTTACTAATTTTAAATTTAATGTACAATTGGCCGGGCGCCCGAATTAATTAGTCAAATAAACAAACAAAGAGCCAGCAGAGACAAACAAAAGTCCGCATGCACGGCGCAACGAGCTGAGCACATAACACGCAACACACACGCAACACACACGGGACACACACGACACACATAACACATAAATGTTGAAATTTCTGTAAAAGTGATACGGGAAAATTGCAAAGTAGCAGGATAGGATAATGTGGGTGGAGATTTGCGGCATGCCACCTACAATTTGTGTCGCTTTCTAGGGGCTTAACATTTTCCAACAGACTCCCCCCAACTGACAGCGGGATTTGCAACTATGAGCTCGAGTCCGGACTCCGGAGCGACCACGGGACCATGGTACCAGGGAAAGGGAGATGTATGTGTGTGGCACGGCAACTAAACTAAGCTGCGGAAAATCAAGTGTATTCGAGTGTAAGATACTATAAAATGTATAATAAATTACACAAACCCAACCGAGTAAATCTCTGCTGTTTCGTTTCGGCATTCTTTCGACGCGTCGAAAGCAATTTAATTTGATTGTGGAAAAGTTTTTGTTTCGCCCATTGTCGACAGCGAGCCAAATGAGATAATGGTCGGCCGAAAGTTATTTAAATAAGAATCGTAGATGGTAGATGGTAGAGAGTCCGTCGTGTGTCACTCTCGGTTAGGTAAGCTTATTATTTAAAGTTTCATTAAAATTTCAAAGAGCATTTATATATATACATATATATTCAAATTAGACGCCTAAGTTGAAGGTCTAAATGCATTTGCGCACAAAGAGTTAAGAGTTAAAGCCAAGGGAAAGAGACAGGCTGACTTTCACCGCTTGGGGGAAACTCTTCAGAATGGGCTTTGCTGCCTGAATGCACTTCAGTTGCTATTCATAAAATATATAAACTCTGCTTTTATAATCGCTTACGTTAGGTGAGAGGCGGCGTTAGCTTGACATAGCCACGGGGCTCATTGTGCCTGGCAAAAACAAAAAATAAATTCAGCTAGCACTGCACTGTTGGGCGTTAGCCCTCATTAGCAGGTCGCATTTTTTCCCTCAATTAGGAATGGCCCGGTAAAATAACGCTTCTGGACCATTTAGCAAATAATGACTTATGCTAATTGGGCAACGCTGCAATATTTCGCACAATAAAAAACTAACAACTTAACGAGTTTAAGTGTTCGTCGAACTGATTGTTTTGCCTGCCTTAAATTTACATTTCTCAGAGAGTCTTCTTCCCCTGCTGCTCATTAGGTAGGTTGGTGTTAAAAATGAATGAGATGTGCTAATAACCAACATTGACATAGGGCAACAATTGTGACAAAGACATCCTGAGATATCTCACCTTGGTCCTAACCCCTAGATGTGCTAAGAATGCCTTTTAATCATGATTAAGCACTTGTACCTGATGGCCCGCATCATCCAAGGCATCCATATTCCCTTGGCTTTTATTTGAGATTTCAAAACGAGTGACTATTTTTAAAGGAGAGGTGTTTTATTCGCTTATACATCTCTTGTAGAATCTACAAAGAGAATAGGAACGGAAAAGAATCCCAATGAAAACAATATTTCGGGGACACACCCACACGCAAATGAAAGCATGACGTCGTTAAATGAATTTACCACACAGCTTCTCGTGTTTTTTAATGAGTTTTGCAGGGGGACAACCGTCAGCCAAGTTAAATGTTTCGAGATATTTCTGTTTGAGTTCGGAATTAGCATGTTGTTGTTCTGATTTCCACTAGATTTGAGAGCCAAGAATACGCCGAGAGCAGAGTGAAAGTGTCGGAATAGTATTTTTAATTTCCATATTTGAGATTCTTAAGAAGTTAAAGGGGGAAACACAGGCGATAAAATCCGTGAAATAACGTTGTCAAGGCGGATAAACACTCTCCTTCTCCGCCTGCTCTTTTCCAAGAAAAGCAATCACTAGGCGGCTCTTCTGGTTCTTAAACTCGGAATATGCCGAATGAGAATGAGTCGCCATTGACCTTAGCGCAAGTTTTTGGTGTGAGAAGGGGGTATGTCTTGGAATTAATCGAAACGATGACGCAGTCGAATCCACAGCAACGGCGGTGTCATTAGCATAATGGAAATGAGCTTGGCTCTTGGCTCTTTAGGCTTGTCCAAGTGTGTTCTTCATCATTACCATCACCTCGATAGGGTCGCGATCTTGACGCTGTCGTCGTCTGCGTTTTCGTATTGATTCACAAGTTTTGACCGTTAACAGACAGCCAAGTGATCGGTGACTAGGCTGGCTTTCAGGCGGTCTGACCAGTTGCGAGTTCAATAAACCTCCGACTTAAGTTAGACTTTTGTCAAGCCGAAAGTGCTGTTGTTGTTGGAGAAAGGAAGGGAAAAATGTGCGAAAGAAAGAAACTTCTTGTGCCCATTGTTTTCATAAAAATCATTACCGCAGTTCTCCCAAACTGAATATTACTTTCTCTTCTGAACCGCAGCAGTGGCACGTATATGTTTTCCTTTTCTCCTTGCCTGGCCAGCCGATCGTTAAAAAACAGAAACAAAACATCTGCTGTTGTTGTAGCTTTTTTTGTTTTTTTTTTTGTTTTTGCCTCGTGAAAGCCATAAGAAGCGTGTATGCAAACAGAGATATCCATCGGTTTACTGTCTTGGCCCGCCCCGAAAGCGCAGTTAAAATGCCCAAAAGAGGCTGCTGTTCGGATTTATGGTTAGCACATAGAGCAGGAAGCCCCGCTTGAGGCGCTAATAGAGTTATAAAGCCACAACCGAAAATGACTTTAGAGCTTGGCTTACCAAAGCGGAACTCTATCTTTGTCGCTGACGCCGGTTTATTAAATCACAAAGTCAGCCAAGCCTGGCCCATAAGTGCTTCCCTCCGCTCAGTCCACTCGGTTCCAGTTTAAATGAGTGGTTCGAGTCACTGTAATTGCGGTATGGTGCAATTTACTTATCACTCACACGACAAGGATCTCCGGCTCGTCATAGTCCGCTTAGTCTAATTTAACTTTGTTGACTTGATCCATATCTGGCGGAAGGAAGACCAAAGAACTCGGCTGGAGAAGTTCCACTCGCTGGCTCAAGTAATTAATCTTCCTTGAGCTAATTATTTTCGCCTAATTAACGCAAATTCTGCTTATAATTTGTTCAAATCTGTAGGTAATTTAAATCATACAACAAAGTTGAAACTCAATTTATCATTTATTTTAACCTTAGCCGTAAATGAATAGGAGTTTGAGGCTTTCCTTTCCGATTTCAAAATCATTTATCTACTAAAAAATGCTTCTATATAAGCGAGAGCCTAACCTGACACTTAATCCAAAATGATTGCCTTTTTTTAAACCTTATTTTATACTCTCTACTTTGTAGTCAGTCACTAATAAATATAATATTGCAGTCACGATTTCTTGTTAACTTTCTAAATTTCCGCCATTCGATTTGTTATGAAATTATAAGGGAGATCCCGGACCGATACCAACCCCCGAATTAGATGATGCGCAAAAAAAAAAACTGGCCACTGCCCGAGTAATCACATTCCAAACTTTAGTAACTTGAGTAACCCAACTCAATGGACTTTCGCCGCCGGTTCGTTCGGATTATTAAAGTCCCAGTAGTGACCCAAAGTAACCCTAGCATTAGTGCCATTTAATTGTGATTGTCACTATTGGTTTTCCACTTTCCGATTAGCAATTGAAATGTACCGCACAAAAGAGATTACTTAGGGCCAGGCCACACTGGCAGACAACTACTCCAAAAATCAATGCGAAGTGTGGCAATTGTTGGACCGAACCATGCGAGCCACTTGAATGTTGAAACCCCTCTAAATCACTTATGCCGGGATCCGCCCATCTGGTGCGGCGGTGGATGCGGATTCGGATGTGGATGTGGATGTGGATGTGGATGCGGATGCGGGGCAAACACACTCAAACACTAAACGCTTCCGCTTCACTGAAAGTAAAAAAAAACCGCACAATTACGTGCCATTGTTGGGCGCCAAATGGGAGTCACTCGGGGAGTCCGGAGGCCAGACACTCGTGTGGCTTACATTAACTGACACGAAACTTAAATCAGATTAGCATAAAAAACAAAAAGCTGCCGAAAAGAGAATTCGATTCTTAACTCGTGTTCGCTATCGCGAACGCCCTCTCTCCGTCATCACTCATAAAAATGTGGCTTATAATTTGTGCGAGTCGGCGGCACAGACAACGAGGCGCTTGAAAATGCGAAAAATCTGTGGGCTAAGCATTTATATCGCGCCAGAAATGTGATATCTAAGATAGTTTGCACAAGTGAGATATGAAAAGGCACTTAGTTGGCAAAATAATGTACATATATCTTCCCAGAACTTTATCCTTTACTTTGAACGAAAAAAACTTTGTTGAAAAAAGAAAATTGAATGCAATGATGAAAACGAAATAACTTAAACCAAACAAGGGTATCCAATTAGCATGTATTTACTACTTGAATCATTTTTAAAATATGTACATTTTCCTTGCACATTTACAAGACCATATACTGCCAAAACACTTGACACATATTTCGAGTAGTGGTTGCAATCCTTTTAGATTTTATTGCCACACACTGGCCAGACATATTGCAAAATGGCCAACACGAGCTATGGTTAGAAATGAGAGCAGCTAAACCTAATAGACCAATTTAATTGGCATTAAAGTTAGCCCAAAAAACCAATGGTTCGAAATCGCGATTATCCGGCATAGTGTTAACTGCTTGTTACGTAATTAGCCGCCTTTTATCCATAGCCGCCTTTTGGCGTCCACCTCCAACTGTTAGAGGTGAGGTCACTCCAACAGTACGGGGGAGTGGTGCCCAGTCCCTGCGGATTTTTATGCGTGTCCATAACAAATTAATTAAGACTGCAAAAAAAAAAAATAGCAAAAAAGAAGTGAAGTGAAGTTTACGGTCCGCAGAGATGTAGTACAATGGATTAGGCCGGAGAGATTCCCAACTGTGTTACCCTAAATTCACTTTCGCAGCCATTGGTGAGATCAGCGTATCATAAATGCAGGGTAATTACAAAAAAGAAAACAAATAGCTATTAAAAAATAGTTGCCTCCTCCTCCTCCTCCTCCTTCTACTAAACTGGCTGCCCTGATAATAATTTTCTTTCCCATTCAAATCTCGAACCCACACATGCAGGCCGAGAAAATCCAGATATAGAGGCGGAAATGCGAGCACTGATACCATGGCAAGGGAATGAGCGAAACCACCAATAACTTGGTGCTCCTCGCGGTGGCGGTGGGCAAATGAAAAGTAAAAGTCAAATAGATGCAAAAAAAAAAAAACAGAAAAAGCCACCAGACAACCGAAAGACAACACAGAGCCAAGCCAGTCAGTGAGTCGAACGACCACAGTAATTTCAAAGTTACGTACACACTCCAAACTAAAACCAAACAGAGTAAACGTGTAGCTGGCAAACCGGCTGAGCAGCCACGAATAAATACGAGAAAACATTGTGGGGAGTGTATCGAAATCAGGGGGGGGATTCGAGATCGAAAGGTGTGCCGAATTATAAATGCTCTGGCAACAGATTGATTGAGTTGTAAGCAGCAGCCCCCCAAAAACAGTTAATGGCTTGCCAAAAAATTGGAGCAACATCGTTAACACTTTGAGGGATACTAACATAGTATATCTTTAATCAACTTTGAATAATATGTGAATTAACCTTCAAAGATCGTTTAAATAGGGCAGAGAGAGAGGGCCCGCTCGAGTGGAACTGATGCGCCCGCTTATTATTATCTGGAGGAATTACAAATTATAAGACTCGCATACTTCCTGCCAAGTTCATTCCCATCAAGAGGGCATTGAGTTGTGTTTTAAGCTGCCGGCGGCGTATGCGAATATATGTACAAATATAAAAAAAAGAAACCCTCTTAAAATAATCCCTCGCTGCAGTTTCAGGGGAAGTAAAATTTTTGGTTATGCTTTTCACAGTTGACTTGTCACACAATTGATCCCCGAGTGCACTCAAGTCACTTGAGAAACAATGCAATGACCTCTCAAGAATAAGCCCAAATCAATAGGAAATTCAATTATAACCCAATTTCCTGGGGAACAACCGAAACAGAAACAGAAGTGTATGGAAATTGCCGGAGGCCGGCGGCGAGGAAGGAAAGAGGAGAACATAGAGCTTAGAGCGTAGAGCTTAGCGGTTTGAGTTTCTGGGCCAGTTCAAGCCGAGACCCGCTGCGATCCAAAACCCTGCCAATGGGCCAACAATGGCAACGGCCACAATCCGGTACCAGAGACCAGAGACCAGAGACCAACACAACACAGCACGGCACGGCAACACAGAGAGTGGACTGCAAATGGCAGTGAGTGAGTAAGTGAACGGACGGAGGGGCCGACAACAACATGGCCACCACGTGGGAAACTGAATTCATTCAGCGGCAGAGAGACACAGCTGAAAGTTACAGTTCACAGAAAACATTTCACAGTTCATTTAGCATGTACAGAAGTGAACGTAAATTTATTCTAATAGCGGTACTTCGTAATAAAGTTTATTAATTAAAGTAGGCAGCATTATTTCATAGACATTTATGGTTCAGTTGAAAATAATCAAGAATAAGCATAATAATTGGTAATAAGAGTGCTTGGAGAGGGAAAGGTGGTTCAAGAAAGAAAGTAAAAGTCAATAAAATACACAAGACTTTCTCAATACCTTATCATTCATAAATATATAAATTGTTATTTAAATTGTATATTTTTTTTTATTGCTCTCTTACGACTTGATTTATGTCAGAAGACAAGTGCCGCAGTTTGTCTGACCAATAAAGCTCATTATCAACTTGGTTTTATTGTTCATATTTTATGTGCTTATCAATAAATAAGAAATAAAAAATTAACCCTTTTACTTCGTGCGTTACGAATGCTACCTTAAACCTCTTCCAAATTGCTTTTTTGTTCTCTGTGTAAAAAGAAACAAATACAGAAACACACGGCTGCATTTTATGACTTGGCAACAATTACGAAAATTCGAAAAGAAAAATCCAAGCAACGACTCAACTCAACTCGACTCTGACTACGACTTCGACTCTCCAAATGACAAAACTCTTTCTGGCGGGCGCCAAGCCGAACTTAAGGGGTAGATGTTGGAAGTTGCTTGGTAATAATACCGTGGAAAATGGGTTAATAAACTAAAAGTTTTGAACGGAGGAAGGCTTAGTCGCTAAGCGTCGCGCAGAAATCTGCAGTAAAAACAATAACAATGGGAAATTGCAAAATAATATTGTGCGAAGAATCAAAAGGCGGCATCAGAAGGCATTAACGAAAACAGGGTGGGGATTATAGACGGACATACGGTCGGTCGGTGGGTCGGTCGGTAGGCCTGTTGTTTGCATGCTGAATTTAGAACCTGGCCTAGGCGGCGGCATCAACGCCAGACCTTGTTATCAAAGAAAACAAATCGAATTTCAATCGAAGGTGAGGTGAGTACAGAAGCGGGTGCGAAACCATTAAATGGCCGGTCTCAACAGGAAATACATATAATTCACGACTGCAAGCGGAACCGTCTGAACCGTTTCATATGGGGTTTGTGGCTTTGACAGAACCGAGAAAACTCAAGCAGAAGGGGAGAAGGTGGAGGGTGGAGGATGGGGGGGGGGGAACCAAACCGTGGAGAATTCGCCAGAGAGAATGTACTGAAGGGGCACTGAAAAATCCGTGAAACAAGCCACGTACCTACCTCATCGCTCACCCACACTTACTCCTGGTTGTGGCAGTACCCGTGTGCGCACTATAAATATAAAAACCCTCCATCCATCAGGAATTTTTATGAAAGGCCCAACGACGACTGCTACCAGTCCCATTGTGTTTCTGTGTGCGAATTGTCCGCACCACGCCTCTGTTTACCGTCCTGCCACCTAATTGAACCGTTCAAATTTCAGTAGATGCGGTGGCATATCGTCGGATCAAAACAACCCCCCAGATAAGTCCCTTGTTTGTACTCCTTTGTCCGCCCTCGCTTTGTATATAGTTTTCCCAGGACGTGATTTTCATTGTTATTTGATTAATTAAAGCAGCACCCAAAAAATTTTAAGAGGTCATTGACAAAGTGTTCCAGTTTCGGTACGCCTGATTAGCAGCGATTTGTTGGGGGGGAAGCCGAGTGAGCATTGAGGAATATACCCAATTGATAAGGACCCAACTGACAGTGATCGCTTTTATATTGGGGTTTACTGATAACCAAAGTAATGACTAGTAATTATATACACTCATTTTTATAGGGGAAAGTCCAAAGAAAAGCATGAAAAACCGAGTGAGTAGCAACAAGTACTAGCCCATTATAAACTATATTCATTTATTATTTATCATTATAATTATTATTTTGGGGGGCTTCAATTAATGTACCCCTTGATAATCACTGTGCGGCGTCATGGTAATAATTTAGTAGCTCACTATCTCGAGTGTCTATCATCCATTTAGAGCCTTTCGAAAGGGGTCAGGTCACATCAAAGTGACGCAACTAAATACTGTTTTGATTTCGTCTGACTGGCTTGGCTTGTATTATTTATTGCGATGTCTCATTAATTTATGCGACACGTTACGAGCTCCATTTTTTAAACGCAGCCGCAACTTGCATTCATATTTAATATGTTAGCAGTCTGAGCAAGTCGCAAAAGAAACGTTGCCAAATCGCAGAAACTGGAGCAACAGGCTAACCACCGACAAACATAAATAACTTTCATAATTGGCTAACCATAAAACGCTATATAAACACCCTCAAGACTAGACTTCAAACTTGCTGCAAATTGGTTTGTTTTGTTTTGTTTTTTCGTTTCCATCAAAGATTGGGAGGCAGCTTGTTTATATGGTTGTCAAGTCAGCCAATTGTTGGGAGAAGTAGATAAGGAGTCGCCGAATACACGAGGCTTATCTCTTGCCCCGCATTTCAAACTTGAACTACATATGGGCCAGTGCGAAAAATACACTCTTGACACCCTTCAATGCGGAATCAGCCAGAGCTATGTAATCGCTTGTATGTACAAAAAAGCGTTTTAGTTTTAAATCCAATGGATAAACTTTCCCCGTGACTAAATGATTTATCTTGCCTAACGCCGCTCCCCAATCTTTGAGATCACTTTTTCGCAGCTTTGCTGGGGATCATGTCTCGAAAGAAAACAAAAAATAAAATACTTTCACACTTCTCTTGTCTGCGCGGGGCAAACTCCGATTTCGGGGAATTTTAGCCGAGACTCGCCACACGTAAAAGTAAGTAACAACAAAGTTATTACCTGGCTGACGATCAGCATGTGCCTGCCTTGTAGGCCCGTAATCATCATTAAACTGGATTTTAAGTGGCTTACATTTTGAGTTTCTAGGCATGAGCTATGAATGAATATATCCCAACAACATTCGCACGTCATTCAGTTCATTTTGAAGCTGAGGTTAATGCTGACAACCGTGTGACGGAACTACATATCTCGGGCAGGTGACTGATAAGTTAATCCACATTGCCTTGTCTAAGCCTAGATTTTATTTGCACTCGTTTTTTGAATTTGATTGCTCTTGACGTTGGTGCTAAAAATACATATTACACCTATTGTATGGGTGTCGTAAACCCGGGCTAATTGCCTGCCGGCCTAATGAGAGATTTGTCCGACAATTAATCCGACTGGTATTGCTAACTGTTGGCCCCGGGCCGTGACTCCGGCCATCGATGATTAAGAGTCAGCGAAAAAAGTAAATAAAATCAGCGGCTAACGAACGGGAGTGAACTTTGAATAGCATAGGCGAGGTGTGTGTCTTTGTGTGTTGTTGCAAAAGGAAAGTTTTCCGCACGAAAACGAAAGCCCGCAGTAGTTCAATAAAGGCATTCAGATACCGTAAAGCGCATGCCGCCTCCCCCGGAAGCAGCCTCGCAAATTAACATACAAACTCGACACTTATTGCACTTGAGAACTTCTCCCGCGAGAGGCTGTAGCTATTCAATTAAAAGCAAATCAAGATAGCAATTTAACGGCATGATAATAAATCCACTTTTGTGGCGTGCCTGCGTACCATATCGTTAAATTCTTGATGTTTGCCTTTTCTTTATTTTGTTTTTTCTTCAGCGGCTTTTTGTATAACCTAATTACGTTCATTCTCGCCGACTTCACGGAGGCATGAGACCGAAAACGCTTTTGAAATTCTAATGATGTTATTCAGACCATTTGGGCCAGAAAGCAATGCAGTTGAACTCATTTATCATTGAGAGAGTCTTTTTCGAGTCGCCACCAATAACGAATAATCGCCTGAATAATGCATATGATTGCGGGTCAAATTGTATAATGAACTCAGCGTTGCTGGGGTCCGAGTTTGGGTTTCAGTTTCATTTTCAGCACGAGACGGAGTCTCGTAAGGTCAAAGCATTTTTCATGCAACACCTTGAGAATCGGCGGCGGCCACCACCAGCACCTCCTATGGTAGCTATGGTAGCTCCGTTAGCTCTGGCAACAACACTCGACTCGGGGAAGAAACCAGTTTTCCATGCCACTCTTATTGGTAATGAGCAGGGGAGCAGAGAAAGAGCTCTCTGATGGTGGTGCTTGCTGCCAGCCCAGCCGGTGCCGGGTGCCTGTGCCTGTGCTGTGCTGACGGTTGACTCTCGTCAATGGGCCAGCCAGCCAGCCATAGTAGCGGGTGCCGTATAATTGGGCGGAAAGTAACGTTGACGTCGACCACTCTCTGCAATTAAAGACCGGGCCATAAAGCCAAGATTTCAGCCTGCGCGCAGCAGCGAACAGCGAACAGAGGGCTGTGTAAGTGAAGGGGGGCATCGGCGCGCCACTCTTGGTGGCCCAGTGCAAAGTGGCCTCCGTGTTTATGGGCCCGAGAAGCGAGCACACATGCAAACTTGGCCAAGAGCTCGGGCACGCAATATGGCATAAAGTTAAGAATAGCAAATAGGTAAACGATATTTGCTTGCAAAATTGAGAAAAGGGAAATCACTGAACTAAAAGGGTTGGCACACACTCGAGATACCCTAACTCATGTGGAAATCGAGGCAAAAAACAGCGGAAGAATCACGAAAATCCCTTAGTTATTAGTTTTATTTGCCAGATGTTTCCCCAATTTGATTCCTTATTTATTACGTTCGTTCGTGGATTAGAGCCGGCCACATTTATCTTTATAGGATTCAGCATCTTCCTAGAAATGGGAGCGTTATTTTTTTGTGTTTTCCTCTGCAATTTATGGTGAGAAGAGCTGGTAACCACTGTGGATCTAATAAATACACGGGTTGCAAACACAAAAGGAAGCAAACTGTTTGCTTTTTGATTTAAGCTCCCCAAAGCCCTGATAAGAAATAAAAACAAATGCCATGATTTATCCCTGATAAGGAGAAACAAATAACAATTAAAGAACAATGAAACCCGAAAATATCTTTGAGTGCGAGATCATTCTCTCGAAATTTCCTTTCTTTTCTCAGGTGAAAACGAGGCAAGAGAAACGAGTGCTCAATTATGACATGCAGAATGCACAGTACTTTCCCTCCACCTGCCAGCCTTTTTTGGGAAAGACCCATAAGGAATTTCAATTCATGCATTAAGACGAATATATTTTTGGACAAGCGATCGTTAACTGAAAAGGTCAGAGGAAAAAAAAAACAGAAGCAATCAAAGTGAGAGGCTCAACCAAAATAAACAATCGGAACAATTGGTATCTCCACGCATCGTCACGAAAAACGCACAAACGAAGAATGATGATTTGGATGAATAATAAAATTTTCCGAAACGTGTGGCCGATAAGATAATGGATAATCTAACTGCCTAAAAATAAATATTTACAGACCATTAATGCAGGAACCTGTCCCTGCCGAAAATGAATATATATATATGGGATATATGTATATATTGCTACCGGTAGCAAAATGAATGCGAAACGGATGAAACTTTTAGCCGGCGCGATGCGCTATAAATGAAGCTTTATTTCTTTGTTGTTCCTGGTAAACGTCCAGACAATTTAATTTATTTGCCTGCATTAGGACAAACATGATACCGCAGAGCAGGCACCAGAGACACAGGGGGAACAAAAGCCTCATCAAAGTACAACTTAGTGCCTCCCTTTCCAATTATAGTGTGTCAGATGAGGGACGCCACCGTCGTGTGTTGGTATACACTCGGAAAAATGTATTAATTTAAGAACTACATCTAAATATTGCTTATTTGCTAATAAATCTATCTTTTTTTCTAGAATTTATCTGATTATCAGACCCATAGATATAAATTCCCTCAACCGCTGAAATTTTCACGCATTATTTCTGTGTCGCTTCCTATTTTAAGATGAAAAAAAGAAGCCTGGCACATTTCCTATTTTTAGATAAGCCACGACATACACACATTTTTTTGCTGACTGCATGCGTGCTTGCAGATAAATAAATCACATTAAAAATTAAACAAAACCCGTAGCCCAAAAGTTGTACAACACATTCCTATGTTATCTCTGGCTCTGAATGAAACATAATAGACTGGGCGGGATAATAGTGAGTGAGTGAGTGAGTGAGTGAGTTTTACTTACATTCAACATCCAAATGATCATCTCCTCGAGGACAATGTCCATGCCGCTGTGGGCCCCGCTGAGGGCATATTCGACGGGATTGTCACTGCTGCGACCACGTGGTGGTGCTGCTGCTGATGTGGAAGTAGATGCAAGTGTAGTCCGGCTCTTTGGAGGCGGGTTAATGCTGGAGAGAGGTGTGGCTGTTGCTGCAGTTGAGTTGTCTGCTTCTGGGGCTCCTGTTGCTGATGCTGTTTCTGATGTTGCTGCTGGTTCTACTGATGTGGCTGTCGATCCTGTTGTTCCTGTTGCCTCGACCAGACTCGGCTGGTTGGCATCGAATAGACTGAGTAGCTCCAAGTCCCGCTTGCAGCAGCAGCGACATATCCGTGGCATTTCCAATGCGTCCTCGTCGCCGTTGCCAGCCGGCAGCAGAGAAAGTTGCTCATTGGCAGTGGCAGCCGTTGCCGTTGGTGTTGCACCTAAGACACTGAAGCCTCCTCTCCTCCTGTTGGCACTCATTTCTGCTTTTGTTTTTCTTTTTGTCTTTTGCTTGCTATTTTCTTTTCTTTTACTTTTTTTGTCTTTTTCTTTTTTGGCGGTTGTTTATATGAATTTAATTAACCCTGTTGCCGTGGCTTTTGGATTTTCACACGTCACCCACGAACTCGAGCGTCTTTTAGTCGTAGTTGTTGCTGCTGTTGCTGGTTTTCTTACGCTTTCGTTTTGACCACGACGATTCGGAGACCTAAAAAACCAGAAAAGGCCAGAAAGAAACATAAGCAACGGATTTGTTAAGAAGCCTTTCGCTGCACAAGACATCGTGCGAGTGTGCGAGTGTGTGGACCGGTGGTGTGGTGTGCGTGTGAGCCAGTTTGTGCTTAGTAGGCCAACAAGAAACCGAATCAGAATATCTAAGTTGCCCCCCAAGTTTATTAGCAGCGGAAAGATAAACACACAGCATCAGTTTTTTTTTCAGCTACGCGAAGGGAAAACTAGATGAAGCGGTTAGTTTTTCCTTTTTCTTTACCGGGAATTACAGATTAAACTGGTTTTTTTGGACTAGTTATCGGGAGCAGGAAAATATGCATTCCCAATCAAGCTTTTATATTAGTTTAACGGAACTTTACATTCTTTTTTTCACAAATTTTCTTTAAAACCACAAAAGTTTGCAGTTGTTTTGGAATATTTAAACAAAAATAATCACTTTTACACGGACAAAGAACTCAAAACAGACAGGCGATCACCGTTTTTTAAGATTTATTTTAATTGAGATTAAAGATCGGCTGTTTTCCGATAACTTTTCGATATTTTAGCCCCAATTAAAAGAGCGTTTTCCGATTTTTTCGATTTTCCTGTTAGACTTTTAATATTTGGTTTAAAATCGGAATAGAACACCCCGAAAACACCTGCCCTTGTGGAGCTAAAATAAACTTTGGCGCAGTTTTCTAGCCTTTCGAATATATAAACCACTAGAAAAACTGTTTGGCTTTTTTGGGTGTTGATTTGCTTTAGCTTTTTCTATTTCGTCGTCGTGTCGTTGTTGTTGTTGTTGCGGTTGCTTTTTATTTTTGTTGTTACAGCCGATGAGAGATTTTCTCGAAATGATCAAATTATTTTTGGTGGCGGCATTTGCGTACGCACACACACATACACACTCGGAATAGCATTCGCAATCAGACGGACACTCGCACACGGGCGCACATGTGGGGCAGGAATTTAAATTGATGAATTAAATGCATTTACGTTACGCACACAACCAAATAACTGATAGCACAGCGGCGGCGAGATTTCCGTTACTTTCCAACCGACAACTGTGATTGCTCTCGTGGCACGGACGACTGGATGCGTCGCGATTCCGTCCGTTAAACGTTCCGAAAATATGAGATTGTGCTTTTTGAATTCCTCGCACAGCGCCAATTCATTATTCGATTACGCGGTGGTGCTATAGAAGTCCGGCGAAATACCGTTGTTTTGGAAAAAAAATTTTGAACCGACTGGCTTTCGCGCACTTGTATTTATAGTTTTCCATACAAGCCGAACTGAGCCGAACCGAGCCGAACGGTTGACGAAACACGTTCGGTGCATGTTCGAATCATGATTATTCCCGGTTCGAATGAAACACGTTCGACTAGAGGCCGAGTGAACGGTAAATAATTGTTCACACAAGCCGAACCGAGCCGAACGTTGACGAACACGTTCTGTGCGAATCAAGCATGATCGAATCAAACTACAATTATACAGGGTTCGAATGAAACACGTTCGACTAGAGACGGAGTCTCTGGTGGGTGAACGGGGTAAATAATTGTGCTCCTCTAAAGGTGCGTTGCTAGAATGGATCCCTAGAAGGATCAAGGCCGTTATAACCGAATGTTGTCCTTATCATTATCCTTATCCATCCATTTACCTGATAACTCTTTTAATTTACGTCAATTTATGTTCATGGTAACTCCAAATGGATGGGTAACACTTGCTATGTGATTCTTCGGTTGAGAAATCATAGTCTAAATTTATTGGACCAATAACTTGTTAACTAATTCTAAAGGTACTCACTTCGGGCTTTTGTAAAATTTGTATTTTCATTATATTTTTTATTTAGCAAAGTAACTTAATTTTATAGTAAAAAATCGCGGTTTTAAATTCCAATTTTGCAAAAAAAAAAAATCGAGAAAAAAATTTAAATATAAAAACGCGACATGAGTACCTCAGAACACTTTATCCTTAAATAAATGCAATTAGGATGAACACCGCAAACCAACTTTGTTTTTGTAGAGGACTCAGGAGAAACCCTCTAACTTTAAAACCTCTAAATATTTTTTAAAACACCATTTATTAAAAAATTATTCTAATATTATGTTATCTTATGGCATTTAATTTAATAAGCTAACTCTAGTCGGTTTGCCACAAAAATTTTTTTGAAAAGGTGCCTGTTTAGCAACGAATAATTCACCTGCCGTAACAGAATTACTGTAAATATGAGGGAAATTTTTAGCACAGACGCAAACCGCGTGGGGAATTTAAACAATTGGGTCGTCGTCGAACAAAAATGTTGGAAAAATATTTGAAAAGCTTGCCACTAAATAATTTAATTAATAATTAAATACGAAAAAGTATGTACCTTTAGAAAATGTTCAAGACTTCAAAAATGCATTCACTTGGAGCTTAAAATTGTTTAAATTGTTTGTTATAGCACAGGTAAAAATCACTAGAGTTAGACTTCATTTTTTTAATTAAAAATTTGAAATAAAAGTTGAAATAAGTTATAGTAAACAAGGGAAACTGACAACGTTGTTTTCACTAAAGCAGATTGCAGCAATTAACTTACCATGTTTACTGTGTAAGGTCGAATAAATCGCTATAAAAATGTTAATTTAATTATTGAAAATTTTTCAAGTGATGCCTTGAGTTCCTAGAGCCGTCTTTACGCGACATTTATTGCTGGAGCGAATTCGTAAACTACTTCCAACATGCTTGACTGCCTTTCCTTAAACCGGATTAAGGTTGTCGAGGTTTTTAATCCTCGCAGGCTTTGGTGCCTTCATTACTGGGACCAAGCTAACAGCAAAAGCTCGTTTAATTAACCAGTTAATAGGAAAAAAATCGAACAATAATCTGTATAGCTTTGGGCGTTATCTTGCCGCAGACACACAAGGAATTTTCATGCAGGAATTTATCCCGAACGCGAACCCTCGAACATGCATGTTGAAGAGCGAAAGAGAGGCATTAGCATCAGCTGTTCGCGGTACCAAAACAGAGAGATTACAATGGGAGGAAAACGGGAAGCAAGAGAACGAAACAAATATGTGAGCAAAAATTCAAACGATGCCAATTATGCCAGAGGAAAAAACATGAAAAGGAAAAATCGAAAAATAAAATACGACGATAAGTGGTTGAAAAAGCTCGGTAAGCAGATTAATTTGCAAAGCAGAGTTTCTCCTAATTGCTCCTGAACGTCAGTGCCCAGCCCATCACTCTCTCCCCCTCCTCCACCATGTGGTCGCGCCTTGGCGCTCTTGTTGTTGTGTTCATTTATGAGCACCCTTTGTTTTTGGGCTCCATTCGGCGGCCGCTATATTGCCCTCCCTTTCTATCCGCCATCCGCTAAAAGGCACACACACTTGAGAAGGACTCTCGTGCGCTGGAGAGACACATCAACTTGAGATTTCCACGCAGGAAGCTCGAAAGCACATGTAATTGGTCCGGCATGCTTTTTATCCGATTATTAACGCTTTCACGCTTTATACTCACATTTTTTGCGAGGGCGCCTGGGAACGCACATCCTGGCGATTAACGCCGCCAGCGGAGGCCGGCGGCCGAAATAACCACTTCCATGCAACGCGATGACTAAATGTTCTTTCCAATATCACTTGCGAAAATCTTCAGTCAAACACTCGTAAAACACGGTTTCTTGATTTTAAGAAATATTCGTACAATTGAGCCTGTCAAGAACAGTTAGGAAAACGGCAGACAGTGGACAGTGGGACATGACAATAGGCAAGAGCATCGAAGTTGCTATCGATATCGGTGCTTATTTTAAAATCGGTGAGCGGTTTTCCTTCTACAGCCACTGGTCACACCTAATTCGGTCAAAATGACCACATGGCGGCGCTGCCGGACTGTGGCAGAAATTTCCCGATTTTACTTCCCTGGATTTAGTTCCGGAAAATCTTTAAACAAAGCTTAAATAGGTATCAGGAAATGGTGTGAAAAAATCATCGCCAGCCTCTATGAATTATATTAACTAATATAAACAAAAGTTAAAATTTAAACATTTTAAATTGCGCGCCTTGTATCCAGTCTGCGTAACTAGCGAACCACCAACAAATATGGCAACGCCAATGTTTAAGTGAGACCCTTTGCTGTGGGAGGATGAATCTGATATTTTCGTTAAAGAAGTCATCAGCCACACTGCACCTCGTTTCTGAACGTAAACAATTGTAAATATTTTTCATTTGCCGCTTAAATTATTGCAAAATGTCCATGCAAAAGGCAAAAATCATCGACCAGAAGGAGTACCTCAAGAAGTACCTCTCCGGCGACAAGGAGAAGAAGAAGAAAAGGAAGGAGAAGAAGCACAAGAAGGGCACCAAAGTGAAAATCATTGATGACGACGCTTACGATCAGGACAACCGGGAAATGGACGAGGATCTGCTGCTGGGCGGTGAAGATGCGCCCCAAATTGTGGGCGAGTATATCGAGGAGGATCCCAACGTGCGCAGCAAGTGGCGCAACATCGCCGTCAAAGACGAAATCAAAGAGGAACAAGAGGCGGAATCTTCGCCAGCGTCAGCGCCAGCTATACGCATCAAACAAGAGCCTCTGGACGAGGAATCGGGCATGTGGGGACGGAAAGCCACAAGCATTAAAATTAAAGACGAATTCTCTCCCTCCAGACGGAACCCTCTTGTTAAAATCAAGCAGGAGAAACGCAGCAGCTCCAGGGATTTAAGTCCAGTGAGGTCGCCCACGAGGAGAAGAGCTAGTCCGGATCAGAGCCCACCGAGGCGAAGAGTTGCAGATCAGTCGCCGCAGCGTAGAATCCGCAGAGACTCTGATCAAAGTCCTCCAAGGCGAGGAAGGGACGCAGATCAGTCTCCACAGCGTAGGAAGCGCAGGAACTCTGATCAGAGTCCTCCAAGGCGAAGAAGAGATGTAGATCAGTCGCCACAGCGTATAAAACGCAGGGACTCTGATCAAAGCCCACCCAGGAGAGGAAGAAATGGTGATCAAACGCCCCCAAGAAGACGAAGGGACGCAGACCAGTCACCAGCCCGAAGAAGAAAGGATTCCGACCAGAGCCCGCCCAGAAAACGAAGGGATAAGGACCAATCACCACCTAGGAAGCGTAAAGACTCCGACCAAAGTCCTCTGCGGCGTGCCAAAAGTGACTCCGACCAAAGCCCACCCCGAAGACGCAAGGATAGGGATTCGACTCCTCCTAGAAGGCAAAGGGATTCCGATCTAAGCCCATCCAGAAGACGCAAAGCTGACGATCAATCTCCACCAAGAAAGAGGGAAAAAGATGCCGACCAAAGTCCACCAAGGCGACGTAAAGATGATGACCACAGCCCGCCAAGAAGACGCCGTTCCGTCAGCAGAGATCGAAAGCCATATCGAGAGCAGAACCCTTTCAAAAAAGAAGAGGGCCGCGAGAGGAAGAGCCGCTGGGCAAAGAATTCAGCCAGCAAATCCCCTTCTCCACCTCCAACGCACAAACCCAAATCCACCAAGACTCTGGATGGCAAGAAGGCTGGCCTGCAGGATGCGCAAGCCCTGAAGAAGGAAACGGATGAAAGGCGAAAACGAGAGCACGACCTATTCGAACAGATGTCCACCGAGGTTTCTGGCCGGGATGCTGACATCCAGATGCGCAGCACCGGCCGGAAAGGACGCCGAGCCCGTGATGCGGCCAACGAAGATCCCGCGGAACGTCGACGTAAGGAGGAGCACGAACAGAAAAAGAAGGAGCTGTATGACAAATGGGGCAAGGGCCTGAAGCAAATAGAAGACCATAAGACCCGACTCGAGGAGATGGCTCACGAGGCCGCCAAGCCCGTGGCCCGATACGCCAACGATGAGGACTTGGACAGGCACCTGAGGGAGCAGGAGCATGCCGATGATCCCATGCTGGAGTACATGCGCCAGAAGCGCAAGAAGAAGGAAGAGAAATCCAACAAACCGGTGATGCCAAAGTACGAGGGAACCTATCCGGAGAACCGTTTTGGTATACGACCAGGGTACAGATGGGACGGTGTGGACAGATCCAATGGCTACGAGAAGCGCTGGTTCGACAAGCAGAACGAGCGCAAGGCGGTGCAGGACGAGGCCTACAAGTACAGCGTGGAGGACATGTAAACTTATCTACGAATACCTATGAATATTTGCAATAAATATTTCACAACTGCCTGTAAAATGCTTACATTAAATTACTTCATGTTTTCCGAATCATTTATTGTTTTTTACTTTTTTTTTTAATTGCAATATTCTTGAAATAATGACTAAATTGCATGCATGGTGAAATAGGAGAAAAAAGTTGATAGTCTGTTATTTTATACAGATTTAAAATAAATATATTTTTAGTTAAAATGTTATTTTAATACCAGCACAAACACCATTTAATAAAAACAAATTTGAAATATAAACATTTGCTTTATGTTATCGCTTTATTCGATAACTCGTACTAGCTACTGCAGCCCTGCCGTGCCTTGCAACCCTGTGTGTAGAATAGCGGAGCAAAAGCGAATAGTCAAAAAATACTCTCCATCTACACCTGCGACCTGTGCTAGTAGCTCCCTAAAAAACGTTGAAAACTCCCCTTAAAACTGTTCAATTTGTAAAAATCTCATTGTAATTATTTAGTTGAATGCTCGTGGCAACCCTTAAGTGTATAATTTAATCGGGTGAGTGCCGTTATCTGATAGATTAATCCATTCTAACATTTTTGCTTTGTAAGCAGTTGAGCATGTGTGTGTTAGTATGTGTATGGAAATGGTGATTTTGCTTTGCTTTGTTGCTGTTTTCGTTACAGCGAACAAAGCGTAACAATTTGTCAGAGTGTGCGTGTATGAGCAGCGTGAGGGGGCGGGGAAATAGTGCTAGTGTGCGTGCAGCTAATTAGCATAAAATACTCTTAGCCACAAAAACAAAGCCAAAGAAACGTGTTGTTGCTGGATTTGGCTTGGGGATTTCGGTGGTTTTCCAGCTGCTGCCCTTCGCCTTCAACCGCAATTGTCGGTCAGCCGATGGAAAACCTGTTTGTTTGTTAGCTGCTGCTGCTGATTGTTGTGATTTTGTTGTTGCTGCTGCTGTTGCAGCAGCACTGCAATTTCTTTGGCGCGAAATTGGCGCGAAAAGTTTTCCAGCTGCAAAAAGTGTAGAAATCAGCCATTTGGCGCATGCACGGCGCCTGTCGCTCGTCTCGATTTCAATCTCTCTGCCTCTTCCCCCTTATTATTTCCCTTTCTTTCATGTCTATCTCTGTGGCATGCAAATACTGCAATCAGCACTCGCTCACTCTCGCCCCATCTCTTTCTGGCTGACACACATACACACTTCCGCACACGGTATTCATTCATGACACTGCTATTTGCTCCCTCTTTCTCCCCCATATAAGTGGTGTGTATTTCTTCTTTGTATTTCACTTTGCGAATAGCCATTTCTTAGATTGTTTTCCTACTCAAACGAAGAGCGGTGCCCAAAATTTAAATTAATTTAATTCAATTTATTGTTTACAAATGCAAATTTAGTCAATTTACTACACGGTGCAAAAAGTAAGCATTATTTACAGTGGGTTTTTAGTCAATATTTTTAATTTTACAAATGATTTGCTAAAATTAACAGTAAACATAAACTAAATGCCATATTTAAGCGAAATAGAAATCGATATGAATATAAAATCAATTAGAAATTGTTAAGTAAAAAGCGCAGAAAGCTTACTTGCGATGTAAGTTTGTTTGTCCTTGCAGTTTTTTAATGGATCACTAAAAATCATTGTGTATCCTTGCAAAAAGACATGGGTAGAGATAGATTCGCTTGGTGGTGATGCTTACAAAGAAGCTACACTCTTTCCCAACAAATGGAGCTAAATTAAATACACAGATCGACACTCGGCGATTTTCGACATGACCCCCAAAAAACAGGACGAGCAGAAGCTCAAGGTAAAAGACACCCCAAGAACCTTGGCTGGTCCGAAAACATCCCCCAAACAAGCTCAACCCTTGTCCTTGGCACTTCCATGTGCATTTCCTTGTGCTTTTTCCCGTTTAGGGTGCTTCCAAGGACCCAGTGACATGACATTGTAATGGCTTAGAAATTTACACGCATCTCCTGCTGAGTGCCTCCTTCCCGGCACCCCTTACAATTCTAAGATTGATCCTCCCCTTTGGTCTAAGCTTGGGATGTGAGGGGTTGGTTTTCGTCTCCAGCACTGAGGAAAACTCGACTTTACATGGAAATTAAAATTTATATTTTAACTAATTATTTATACATCCTAGAAGGTTGTTACCAATATATAAAATGCGTTCCAGCTTTAAATCATAATGTGGTCCTTTTTAAAGTTTGAGTATTACTTCTAGTACCTCTTCCATTTTTACAGTGTAAACTCCTGGCAACGGACCTCGATTTTTTTTGTAAAGCGTTTTTTAATTCCTTTACATGCTGAAAGCACTGAGGGCAAAGTTATTCAAATTTCCTTTGTTCAAGGCCGCCCTGTTGAATGGGGAGTGAATTCGGGATTCATTTGGCTTGATTCGGAGGAATTTCCTCAGCACCACGTGCTTGGATTTCGGGATTTCTAATGAGTCATAGACTGGGGTTGTTGCTAGGGAAGCTTCTGAGTGGAGGAACTCAAGCTGAAACTGGATTTCCAAGGGAAGATCTTCCAATCAGCGTTCTCTAGGCGTACGATTTCTTCCCTTCGATTTCATATTAATTCCTTAATTATTACCTCACCGACTTCAAGCTGGTAGAAAGGGGACGGCGAGAGGAAGACCCCTAATACACCCCGCTAGGTCTACAAATAACCCGAGGAAAACAATAGAATTTTCATAATTTTCCCTGCCCATCTGGTTTTTCCTTCTTTCTTCCATATCCTCTTAGAACAATGCCTAGGTAAAAGCGCCCCGCTGGAAAAACTAGTTTCCCTGCTTTCTTCGATCGGAAAACAGAAGGCGAATGCCTTGTAACCAGTTTTTGCTAATTTGTGCACACGTGCAAATCCTTCAACAAAGGACTCTTTGAGAAGAACTCGTTCCTGCCTCCGCCCAAGGCAAAAAAAAAAAAGAAAGTGTTGGGTTCAAATCGCCGCCGGCCACTGACACGGGAAATTAAGGTTAATTCATCAAAAATTCTGAAAGTTTCCTTCTCGACAGTCTGTAAGGAAAATTCAGTTTCCTCGGATCATTTTTCATTCGGATAATTAGGTTCTTGTTATGACATTTCAGAGTTCAGAGTGTGAGATCATCAAGTGGTGTCGAGATGACTCAGCCTTAAAGTGATCATATATGGCCAGGTTGGATGGTTATTAATGAGACTTTAAGCTGAGTTCAAGTGGTAGTCAAAGGGATAAAAGGGGTACTAAAAAACTGGTTACATTTATAAATGGTCTACATAAGAATATACATAACTAATATACAAACTTTTCTGTAGAATTTAAAGCTTATTTATAAAACAATAAAAGTTATCAGAGGATAAAGAGAACACTAAAAGCTGACCTCAGATGGTGTTTGCTTGAGGAAATCCTCTCTCAACACTTACCTATAAAAACCCGTGGCAAGATCTACTCAAACTGAGCCTTAGGCTCCAGCCTTAACCCATAAATCAAGGGGCATTGTTCCTATTAGATTGTTCTACTTACCGAACTGCTTACAGAAGTTTGTAAGACAGACAATGGAGGAGAACGACCGTGGAGGAACTGAAGCCGGAGACAACCCGCTGCCCTAGATAAGCATGAAAAGCATCCCGAGACTCTTGGTATTATTGTAGTTCTTTGCTGGAGTTCCATGAATGCTGTTCGAATGCCAAATTTCAATTTCCAGTTTGCTTTCGAACAAAAGCACACGCATATGGATCAAAGGACATTAACTTTAGTGTCTCAAAGGGGAAGCGAAGACAGCTAAAGGAGATCGCCTAGGATTCGGGACAGACAATAACAATAACCCGGGCGAAGGCAGGACAATGATATGGTAGCGACTTAACTACCCCTTGGCCAAGTTTTATGTGCTACTCTTATGTTTTCCCAATTTTTCACGTTGGCTATAAAAACAGTTCCGATTCTTTTCATTCTTCCGGTTTGTTTTGTTAGTACCTTAGGTGCGTTTTCCCCCTTTCGGGAGTTTTCCTCCCTCTTCAATAGAAATGTAAATAAGAAAATTTTAATAATAATTGAAATGAGTTTTCCATACGGCGAAGCAATCGAATCGAAACGCAGCCGAATGGATCTTCAAGGAGGGTTGCAACCCATTCTAAAGAACTGCATGCGGCAACCCACAGTTAAGTATGTAATTTTCTGCCATCCATATGCAGATTCTGGGACCATAACCATTCAAAGACCCAGGAGAGAAGGATACAAGGAGCCCGCTCTGCCCCTGACATCTATGATTTATAAACTGTTTTTTAATCGCCTGCCTCGCCGCTTGTCGCCAGATTTTCAATTTCCATTTGAACTTATGTTCCCGAAAACAATTTCAATCGATGTATATAATTGAGCGTTAAGGAGCGTGGAAAATGCTAAAAAGGGGGAAATGCCAAGAGGTGGCCGGAGACCAAAGCGAAGAAAATTAAATGGAAAGTGACTTTTAAAGAAGTTCCAACTGTACCTTGGGTTGAGTAATTAGATTTTGACATTAAACTGGGCTTTCTTAAGTTATAAAAACTCCCATCACAATCGGAGTATACTTAATATTTCGGTAAAAAAAAAAA
>JAEIIJ010019921.1:0-20252 GCA_018904815.1 Drosophila ogumai | reverse complement strand
TTAATATCATGAGAATTTTGCACAATTCGATTTCAGGTTTAGAATGTTTGCAAGTCTCTTAATCACTATGGACATACAGTGGAGCCTTCGCGTAACTTCAATCGTTGCTAATTGGAAATATCTTAAAACTATATGTCTATACTGCGATTCCGGTATCGGCATTATTATATTCGTTTTGTTTGTCCTGAAACGCAGCACTCTTAAGCTTCTTATGGAAAGGTAGGGTATCCACGATCCTGCCAGATTTTGCGTAACCCTATTTGTACTTATACAGTATACGAAATAGATGCCACTAAAAGCGGACCAATAATTATATCGTGACATTATTTTCAACTTTCTTCTATACAATTCGAATCTTTCTGGATTTTCTAGGAGCCAACAGTCAAATTACCCATTGCCAATTTTCCGATTTAATCTTATTTTAAAGCGCGCCGAATTTTAGAATATTTAGTGAATTGTTTTTTATTATTTGGTATTACCTAGTCTTAGCTTCAGCTTTTTGATATTTAATAATTAATTAATTTAAGTTTAAATTTTATTACATAAGTCGCTTTTACTTAAGATAATAAGATAGTACTACAAAAGTTGCACATAAGAAATGGGAGCAGTCTTCTATATCAACTTTTGCAGAGGTAACTTTTGTTCCGCTGAAATCCAAATTATTTAATACATAAAATTAATATTTTATTATATATAAACCTTATGGGTTCTCTGATAAGGACTGAGATGCCTCAAGGCGCCAAATACCAAAAAAAAAAAAACAGAATTTCTCGATAAGAATCTCTATTAAAATTATATTCCCGAAGGAGTTTTGATAGCAAAACTTTTTTTTTTGCATTTATTTTCAAAGTGGTTGCTTTTTCGAAAGCTATATAAACCCATTCACCCATTTGAATGGGAATTAGTCGAGAATATTTGCCGGTTGATTTTGTTTCACCATTAAATGGAGCTGTATTTTTTTATTTTCGGAACATTTCTGGAGCTTATTATCCTAAAAACAGCAAAAGCGGAGATTCCCGGATGTCACTTCCTAGAAACTGTGAATATAACGTCTAGTCTGAGGCTACAAAACGGCTCATATATGTACCAAGACATCGAGATTCCTGAATATTTGACTGGTCAATATGATTATATAACAACGCTGATGAATTATACTGAACCTATGGAGAGCCACCTACGAGGATGTGTCTGCCAACTAAAACCTTGCATTTGGATTTGCTGTCGCTTTAAAGATTGGGATGCACCCAATGGCAAATGCACAGATGGACTGACAGAGAAGCTGACTAGGATCAATCCCTTACTGAAAGTGGCACTCATCAATGGGTCAGTGGTAGAAACAAACTTGCTAAAGGATTTTATCGTGTTGAGAGATCGAATACGGCTTAATAATATTTGGGGAGAAATTAAGTACGCATTATTCGAGGTTAGTCCTTCTATCTCTTCTTTGTTTCTATAACTAATTTGATATCCTTAGAACGGCAGTGTTATGTTCAATAATTTGACCATGTTTTACTTCAGAGGAAGGGGATATGACTGTCTCCATCCAAATCAGTTTACTTCAGGCAATGCAGAGTTCCTTGTGGCTACCGTCCATCATAGATTTTATAATGCGAGGCCACCATCACTGCAACCAGGAATTAAAGAGCGTAAGAGGAGTCACTATGTAGCCACTTGCCGTCCTCTAATCTTTCAAATATGCAGTCGTGTGCCTTTCAGAAGTTTTCTTGGTTCTCTCAATCGCAGTGTATTTCTACGTAAGGAAGCTCCGGAATCTGCACGGAAAGTGCTTCATCTGTTACATGATAGCATCGTTTATGTATTTTTTCCTTCAATGGCTGCCAGATAGTGGTCAAATTCCTTTGCAGTTGTGCGTTCTAGAAGGTATGTTTAATAAATAAAATAAATTAAATGTATGGAAATGGCAGCAATGGTTAGCAATGCCAATTAACTTCTTTTGGTGCAAATTTTATTACATAATAATAGTCTAAAGACAAGTTTTAATTTATTGTTTCGTCCTTAAATTGCAGGTTACTTTAAGCTTTATACCTCATTCGCCAAATTCGCTTGGCTCTTGGCTTTAAGCCATCAGTTGTGGAGAGGCTTTACTTCGGTCAATCGAGTTGAATCTGAATATAGTTTCGGAGCCTACAGCATATTTGCCTGGGGGTCGGTAGCTTTCCTGATGGGAGTAATTTTTCTGATTGATCACATATGGGGTGGTGACCCCAACAAGGTGGATTGGGTGCCAGGTATAAGTTGGGATAAATGTAGTTTTAATGGTAGGTTTTTGTTAGTACTATTATTTCTTGCACAAGGTATTCAAGAAAATAACGTTCCTTATTTTCAGAAGAAATGACTTATTTTACCGTCATTATCGTAACTTTGTTGCTAATACTAGTAGCATTAAATACAATCCTTATTATATTGACCACCATCAGCATTATAAGAGTAAAACTCTCACTGAGGCACTTCTTCGACCAGGACGAGAGGGCAAGGAACCTGAACTCTAGAACGCAAACGTAAGATCTAATTTAACATTAATATCATGAGAATTTTGCACAATTCGATTTCAGGTTTAGAATGTTTGCAAGTCTCTTCATTGCCATGGACATACAGTGGAGCCTTCGCATAACTTCAGTCGTTGCTGATTTGAAGTATCTTACAACTATATGTGAATACTGTGATTCTTGTCTCGGAGTTTTTATTTTCGTTGTATTTGTCCTGAAACGCAGAACTCTTAAGCTTTTTATGGAAAGGTAAGTTTTCAACCGTTTTTTCACATCTGTTTTAATAATATTTTCTTTACGATGTAGTATTCGAGAACGGAGAAAATAGCAGTGGACTGGATCAAGGATTCTCTTTGGATTCTGTTATGTTTTTATAAGTTAGTCAATTAAATTTGTTTTTCTAAAATGTATATTAAGTTAATAAAAGTAATATAAGTATGTGCTTCCTTATTTATCAAACCGGAGCTGCGCTTGCTGAAGCTTAGCAGCTCTGCTATCAAATAATGTAAAATTGATGAATTCCTTGTGCATTCATAACGCAAATGCTACTTTTTTAAGTTTAAACCGATATGAAAATGAATACCTCATGTGACACGCCCCATAATTTTCCCCTCTTGTTGGCCGGGCGCCATCAGAACAACGTATGCAGGTTACATCTGCCTGTCTGCGCTGCTCTTCGCTTTGGGATCGTCCCCGAATAACCCCTCCATGTCCATCGGAGGAGATCCGACCAACTAGCCGAACGGATTTTGGCATTCTGCTGACCATTTTTCGCGGACGCCTGAGTTTCCTCAGTCGCCAGAGAGTTGTGGAGCCGTCAAGTGCGCGGAACACGGAACCGATCGCCCATGTAAATGCCGTAGAGTCGACCAATATCCGCCGGATACTGCAGCCAATTAGCAAGTAATTTGCCAGTGAATGAAATCATTGCAATTTGCCAAGTATTTCCGCATCAGTGTCGTGGCGAAAGTTTCGAAATCGCATTATTTTTTCGGCGATTTTCGGGGCGTTGCAGCCGCACAAATTGGCGACCAGAACCAGGCGAAAGACCTATAAATAACCCAGGCAAAGGGTAAAACAAATTTTTGATGTGTACTCGCAAATTAAAAGATGCAAAAGAAAACAGTGTACATAAAATAAATTTTGCATAATTTGCCAGTGCCGAAATTTGCTTTATTTCAACGAACTGACTGCTGGTTGCGTCAAGGCAACAAGTAATTAATTAATGGCTTTTGTTCTTGCATCAATTTGTACTTGTAGAGTGTCTAACAATTTGATTTGATTAACCAAAATAATGGGTAATTATGTGTGCTGTGCTGCTTAAACATTAAAAAACATATGGCTTCTATTTTGGCTTTTTGCATGCATTTTTTTAAATTGTTTTGGGTAGGAAGAAAATAATATATTTTAACTAAGAAATCTACTAATTGAGAAGAAAAATATTTATTTGGTGAAATAATAAAATAAAAAATTTACATATTTATAAGTTTAAAGTTAAATTCATTCTGAAAACTTTACTTTCTTCACAAGCAGTTGTGGAATCCATAAAACATTTTTCCTAGAACTGCTTAGGTTAGTGTATTTCCATGCTAACTTGCTTGATATGCACTATTGTGTTAGTATATTCATATTTACAATTATTTTAAGGAATAATTATTATATTCAAAATATTAAAAGCAAAGAAGTAGGGCTTATAAAGCAGTGCTAACATTAGAATTTAAGGCACTGCTTAGGACAGTGCCAAATACTTGTCAAGCAGTTATTGAATCCAGGGATTCAATTAAGTTTAGATTTATGTTCATAGTAAAAAAAAATAATTAACTTTATTGCTTGACATTTTGTATATTTACACCAAAGCATGTCCTGAAAGAAATAATCAAGAGAGCACTAAACACAGAAGAGTGTTCTTTTTAAGCTGGTACTAAATCCAGCAGACTAAACTAGCAGTTCTATTGAATATTTTTGAATAAACAAAGTCTGCTTCTTCTTAAAAAAACAGCACCCATCGTTTTTAGACAGAGAAGCCCCATCGAATCGTAGATTTCATGAATGAATTGCTTGTGCTACTTATAGACGCCAACACTATACACAAACCGGCGCCCGCCTGCATATTCCCAATATAGTTAGCACCGATAGATATTACCAGACCCACCCGGATCCAGAGCCACAAGAATACACCACACCACAGACACTTTCCCGGCTGACCCAAGGCATATCCTGCCATGGATAATTGGAATGTTTTGGCAGCGCAAACGCAGGCGATCGGAGGACGTGACGATCTCAATGCGGCGGGAAAAACGCGACTGGTGAGTAGCATTCCAATTACTATATAGTAAACAAAACAAACCCGGCCAATCGGTGGCGTATATATAGAAAACTTGGCAAACAAATAAAATGCTATGAAATACATATACCAAAAATTACACTGAAACAAGTGTTTAATTCTAAATAAATCAGAAATTAAAATATATATCAAAAAGTTCAATTTTAAAAGATACCGCTGGAGATTTTAAATCCCTGGAAAAGCGTTACAAAATGTAAGAGATCAGTGGACAAAACCATTTTTAATTGAATTTGGCTTGTTAAACAAATCATTGCATACTATTAAGCAGGTGTCATTGTCTAGCATACTTTTTGCCAGACATTCTGGTGAATTCAAATATCTACAGACTTCTTACAGAACTTTTAAGAGCGGAAGCTTAAGTTACCTTAACCAAAATTTTAATTTTAGTATGGTAAATAGATTTTTCCTCACTGTATTTAGTACAGTGGAATGCATTGGAATGCATTCAGTGGTTGGGCTGTTCTGGGAGAGTGCGTAAGTGCGAACAGCTGATGATGGTTCCGAGACAGGTCTCTCGACTCTCTGCTGCCAACGTTACTGGCACTCGTCTATTAATAGGACCCCCTGATTTTCTCTTGAGTCGATTGCCTGGCGGTGGGTCGGTCTTTTGGAGAATCCGATGCGATCTCGGTGGGATCTCCCACTCGCAGTAGCGCGAAAGTAGCTCAGTCCGACGGACATTCAGCTGGCAGGCCGTAAAACGCGTGGTGTTCCTCTGTTTTTTTACCTATATATATTTTTTTATATAAGCTAAGTGCTTTCGCATCCAATCTATACACAAGTGCAATACCTGGACTGAGGGATGGATATTTCCACGGATATCTGGGGTCAGCTGGCTGTCGAGGCCTCGCAGGTTTACCTGTCGGATGGCACAGTTCGCAGCCCTTTTGCCGACACGGTACTGATTCTATGAGCTTTAAAGATATAATTTACTTATTTCTTGCTCTTTGTCTGGGAGAGAATGGACCTGGTGAAAGAGAAATATCTACAAAATAAATTAAACGAATTAATAAAAAAAGTTGTGATGACATATAGGCGGAGATCGCTGAGAGAAGGAGATTAAGAGAGTGAAAATTAATTAAAATGAAACTATAACTCTATAAATTGGTTTAAATTTATATTTTAAACGATTTATCTTATTCAGTTTCTTCGTTTTCCCAAATTTATATATTTTCCTTGACCGCAGACCATCGAGAAGCTGCCCGACAAGGTTCTATTGCACATCTTCTCGTACCTGTCACATCGCGAGATCTGCCGCCTGGCCCGGATTTGTCGCCGCTGGCGATCGATTGCCTATGACACGCGTCTCTGGAAGAATGTGTCCCTGCGCCCGGAGGTCTCTGGCCTGCATGTGGGCTCCCTGGAGATGCTGCTGCAGCTGATATCCGTGAGATTCGGTCCTACGCTGCGGTACATTGAGCTGCCCATCGAGCTCATCACGCACACGGTGCTCCACGAACTGTCGGCCAAGTGTCCCAATCTCACCCACATGCTGCTGGATTTCTCCACAGGTAATTGCACTATTATTTAATTTTTAGGGAATTAATTTTATTATAATTATTACTCTATTTTTTAGCTATGCAACTGCACGACTTCAGCGAGATGCAGGCTTTTCCCACAAAACTCCGCTACATGTGTATTTGCCTGTCGGAGGTGATCTTCATGGAGGGCTTCATGCGCAAAATCTACAACTTTATCAACGGCTTGGAGGTACTGCATCTCATAGGCACTTACGAGAAGTGCGAGGAGGAGGAGGAGGAGATCTACGAGGTGAGTTATTGCTCCATAAATGTGCTATACATAATTATAATCCTAATTTTTCCTTTAGGTTATCAACGTTCACAAACTGAAGTCGGCCACGCCCAATCTGCGGGTGATTAATCTGTATGGCATCAACTTCATCGACGACTCGCACATTGACGCCTTCAGCTCCAACTGCATCCAGCTGGAGTGCCTGGCTGTGAACTTTTGCAACAAGGTCACCGGATCCACTCTGAAGACCCTCATCCAGAGATCGAAGCGTCTGACCTGCCTGCTGATGAACGGAACCAGCCTGAAGTCCGAGTTTGTGATGCAGGCGGAGTGGGACAAGTGCGCTCTCCAGGAGCTGGATATCACGGCCACGGATCTGTCCACCGAGTGTCTGGTGGATATGCTGACCAGGATTCCCACCCTCAAGTTTTTGTCCGCCGGCCAGATCAATGGTTTCAACGATAGCGTGCTGAAGCAGTGGATGGAGTCGGGCACAACGAGGTGAGTGGGGGCTAGGATTTTGGCTACGATCTTGGAATTTAGAGCCATCTCCTGTTTTCTCTAGATCTCTGATTTCCCTGGACCTGGACTCCTCGGACAACATCACGGATGAGGGCCTGCTCAAGTTCGTGCAGCGTCAGGGACTCCAGCTCAGCGCATGCTGTCTCTCGGGAATGCCCCATATCACGGACCAGCTGTGGATGAGCATTCTGCCGCTGCTGGGTAATTGCAAGTATGGATTTGTATTATTTTTTTTATTTTTTTATATTTATATAACCACACTTCTGACCCCCTAAGGATCATTGTCATGGGCACGGCTGAGAAACTGGGCGTTAACATCCATGTGGATCAGTTGATGGACACCATTGCCTCCAATTGTGGCAATCTGGAGCGTCTGGAGCTGCGCTGGGACCCGGATAACTTGCGTTTCTCCGACAAAAGCCAGAAGGCCATCGATATATTGCGTGTCAAGTGCCTCAAGCTACGATGCATGGTTCTCAGGTAAGGATTAGAAATCCTTTGAGTTTTTCAGGACTTAAATCTCTGGCTTTCTTAGCGATGGACGTTACTATGAGACGGTGAAGGCCAATTTTGAACGTGCTGATCGCATCACTGTGGTCCGTACCACCACCTGTTGCCGGGTGTCGCCCTATCACCTGCTGCGCAACTACAACGATTTGATTTTCAACTGAGATTGTTTTGGAGGCCGAGGAGGTCTATAAAAGTCACCAATAACTTTGATAATTTGTTCACCCTTAAGCGTGGTTACTCTACATACAGTGAGTTTTGGAGTTGTAAGGTGTTAAAAATGATAACTAAATAAACTGTATAATTCAATGTTTATAAATTTAAATAGATTTTGTTTTATATACCCAAAACGCACTGTATTTGTAGTATATTTGTTAACTAGACCCAAAGAGAATCCTTAAAAAATAAATAAAATTGCTTTTTCTGTGTTTTTTTATGCCTTAATTAGACTATTCTCTGTTTGTTGCTTTCTGTATTTTCCGATTCTTTTTCGTTTAATTATATTAAATCTAAATAAACGTACATAAGTGTAATTTAAATTAAAAAAAACAAAACAATGATTTCTTTCTTTTTACATTTACAAAATTATACACATTTTTCATCTCGATTGATTTCGTTTTATTTATGTTTTTAACTAGTTTTTTTGTTTTACTTGGTAACTTGATTAAATCATTTTCAGACTTTACCACAAAATTTTTTTTTTCTCTGGCTGCTGGGTTCGTTTTTTTACACTGTTTTAGGGCTAAGTTTCTGTTTTTTTTTTTGTTTGTGTTTTTCAACATTTTTGGATCAACTTTTTACCATAAACTTAACCTACATAGATCTCTGGTTCAATTATCGTCTCTTCGTGCAGGGCGCGTGTTTATAATTTAATTTAATTTAATTTAAGCATGGCTGCGTCTGTCTATGAGGATCGAAGGGTGTGTGGGGTGGAGTGTGTTAGGAAAAGAGAGAAGAAGCCTTTGCATTTTTACATAATATTTATATTAGAAGTTCAAGAAGGTACGCCTATTGCTGATCCTGCGACATCCGGAACATGTGCGTTGTATTGCTGGCCGCCGCCGTGGCCACCGCTGCCGCCGATGTGGCCGTTGGCGGTGGCGGCTGGGCGGAGGATGTGGAGCTCATGTAGCTGCTACCGCTGGCGCTAACGCTGACACTGGCACTGCTGGCTGCCACAGCAGCTGCCGACTCCACAATGGCCGCGGCAGCCTCGGCTCCAATCACGGCCGCGGCAGCAGCTGTTGCGTTTGTGGAAGTGGCGGCCATCTCCGGCACATCTGGAACAGTACGTTCCGGCGTGCGTCGCAGGGCCACTCCGCCGGCATTGTTGCCATCCTGCCAGAAATAATTTAATTTAAAAGGATATCCCCACAAGGAAATCTATAATAACACTCACATCTCTTGGATAGAGCCTGAGAGGCTGTTCTGCCTGAGCCGCCGCCACTGGTTCCGTCTCCTGGGCATTGTCCTCCGCCTTGTCCGTGTACATCATGATCTCGTGGCACAGGGGACAACGATCCTGAACGTACAGCCATTTGCGCAGGCAAACTCCATGGAAGAAGTGCCGACACCGCGTTATCTTGGCCGAGTACATCTCCTGCAATATTTAAAATTACAAAATCCTGTTCTTTGTGGCAGTCGGAGGACAATCTCACCTGGTAGCATATAGCACAGACATCGTCAAAGGCCTGCAACTGGGCTGTCGTTGCCTCTGGCAGTGCGGAGATCTTGTGGACCGCCGAGCGGCGCTTCATAAACACGGACCAGCCTGCCCGGGCCTCGCACCAAATGTTGAAGTAGGCATGGATGCACATCATGATCGCTCTGATGGCGCCGCCTGTAGCATTTTGGGCTATCAAGTTATAATTATCGATACACGAAAAAAAGTCAACCAAATAAACAAAAACAAAAAAAAAGTTACATGCACACACACAGAGGGACGGACAACATTCGGATGGGCCCCAGGAAAGCGATGAATCCCACCCCCTTCACTCAATGATTTCAATGACAAAAAGATGCGGAGGCCAGGCCACTTACCCGACTCGAAGATCAGGATCCAAGCACCGTTTATGAAGAGCAGAATGCCAAAGCAGAACTCCACCGAATTGCCAAAGGCCCGAACGTAGTACAGGTAATCGTCCAGCTTCTCCCAGAAGAACTGGCGACGGGCGTCCAGGAGGAAGAGCGTGTAGGTGGCCAGCGAAACGAGCACCTGGAGGGAGGTAATTTCTGTATTATTTTCGAAAGTTTAAATAAAGTTTATGATTTCCTTCTTACCTTAACAATAACCTCCACGGAGAAGGCGGTAACTGCCAGCAACCAGGTGGAGATGGATCGCTGTGACCAGAGGTAGTAGAGCAGGGACACGGGCATCACCACCAGAAAAGCGCAGACGGTCAAAGCGCGAACATGACGCTTCCTTGAGGGATTCCGCGCCGCACTCAGCGACATCAGAATGGGCGAGACGATGTTATGGAGAAAGTGCAGCAAAGCGGTCATAAGCAGGCACAGATTCCGGCACAATCTCACAAAGCGCTTGTCCGGCGCCAGGGAGGTCAGGCCCGTTTGCAAGGCCAAAATGTAGAAGAGCACCGCCGACACGGTGCCCAGGGACTTCTCCTCATCGTTGTCATAGGTGAGCAGATACCACTGGAAGCCCCGACCAATGTAATGGCAGATCATCGAGATGACACCGGTCATGCCCAGAACGGCGGTGAGGGTTTCACAGCCATCGACGAGCAGCTTCTCGGTGGCTGGCATCAGTTCAAAGGGTTCCTCGGTTTCCGCCATGGCCAAGGCATAGCCGCCTTGAATGATTCTGATGGTCCAGAAAACCCTCAACACATTCGGCACATTCAATCGCTGCCACTCGTTCTCGATCAGAGCGGACAGGCCAAAGTTGGACACGAAATTCATGGCATATTGATACCCGTTGTACACCGTTCGACTAGCCTCCATGGCACTGTGCACCAGCGTTATCATTGTCAGGATAATGGGAGTGAATCCAGCCACCACCGGCAGTTGTTGCACCATCTTCGGGGGCAGCGGCAGCATGGCCACCAGTATGGGACTAGCAAAGATGATGGGCATTGACTTTTGGAGCATTTCGAACCTCGGACCCAGATGGATGTACGCAAAGAGCATGCCCATGAACCATTGGGCCATCAGGTGCGGGGCCAACGACATGACCACACCGCCGGAATCCAGTAATCTGGTGGTGTTCAGCGACATCAGGTCCTCCAGTATGCAGGGACTGCGCTCCATCAGCGCCAAAGCACTCACGTTGGACCAGTAGGAGAGGAAGGTGAGGCCGAGCGAGGTGAGGAACATGTAGACCATCACCAGGTGGCGGGTCCAGAGCATAAAGATGCAGGCGGCTGAGAGGAAACCTGCAAGATGCAAAGGTAGTGAATGAGTCAAGTGCTGCGCATTGGTTTGGATTTAGTTTTTGGTTTCTTTTTTGTTTAATGGGCGGTCAAAGTACGCGAGCGATAAGCGGCCCTTGGAATTCAGCGACTTCGTCAGCGCAGGTCGAAAGCAATGAACTTTTAAATAAATTGGAATGGCTTGTATTTCGCCTCAAGGCGGGGAAAACTTGAATGTTATTCTATTTTGCCAAATGTTTTATAATAGCTAGTACAATAATAGTGAAAAATAACAGAAATATCCACATTTCTTTTAAAATTCATTTCCCGGTCGCTAAATTAAAAAAGTCCCAATGGAAAAAGTTAATTTCTTATGCTTTATTATTCAACGAATTCTTGTTTACTTTGCTATCTTTGACCATTACCTGACCTATCTAAACTCAATTATCATTATTTTAATCTACTTTTAAAAGATAACAAAACTCTCTATATTATTTTAAAATTTAACCATGAATCGGTACTATTTTCTACTATCTTTTTTCGGTCTTTACTTATTTTCTATGGCAGTCATAGTGATTAGGCGAGAAAACAAACCATGTGGAAGTATTTCAAACAGTTTCTATCGATGGTTTCTTTTCATACGTCAGAGGTTATAGATTTCTATACATAATTTACCAATCTATAAGACGTAGCAGGTTTTCATATTCAAGGAGTATTATCGATTTCCTCTATAGGAAAGGTATGAATTTGTAATGCATTTTTAAATAGCCAAAAAGGGTAAACGAACTATGTTTTAAAATTAAATATAAAATTTAAACAGCTGAGAATTTAAAATCCCTTTAAATGCTGTCAAAAAGTATGCTACGAATTACTAAGCCTGGAATATCTATTTACTTTCAATTTAGGTTCTTAAATAATTTTAAATAAATTTAAAGTCGCTTTCCTTGGCATCATTCTAAACGAAACATAAACTTTTATCTTGTTCATCTTTTAAAATATGGAATTTAAAATATTTTCTTTGATTATTATTTAGGAAACAGTTGGATTTTCATTTCCAAACTGTGTTCTAAACCTTTAAAAACTGTAAGTTATAGGAATTTACTTTTTGAACCGACAGTAAGACAGGCCACTAAATCGCACCTTGACCGAGGCTCCAATCGAGTGACGTGTTCATTCAGGGAATTCACCTTTAATGTCCCCCGAAACCCATCAATGGGCTCCCCATCCATGACTCACCAAACAGGCAGATGACAAACTTGACGGTGGTGATGCTGATTAGATCCGATAGCGACTCGTCCTGCGCCAGCTCGTTCATCAGCGTATTGAAGCCGGAGCTGAGTATGCCCTCCGATTGCGCCGATCTCGAGGCATTCTCGATGCTCCGCTCCAGGGCCTCTTGGGCGGCAACGGCTGCCGAGGTGGTGGCGGCCGCTATACCATCAGCACCGTTTAGGCCAAAGAAGGCCTTGACGCTGGCAAAGGGATCTTGGCTGGCGTCCGTGGAGGAGGCATCTGTCTGGGGCAGGGATTCGGCGGACGACGAGGACGGCGACGACGACTTGTCCGGATAGAGCCGCGTGGGCAGGCCCATGCCGATCTTCAGGATCTCATCGATGACCATCACGGGCGGCACGCGCATGATGACGTCCACCAGGCCCAGAACCTTCGTTCGCATGGACATTGTAACTGACTGCTGATCCCGCGTGACTCGGCAATTTGTGGCCGCCTGGGTGCGCTTCCAGTTCCAGTTCCACTGCGATTTCAGCGACTTCCAATCTCTCAGTCTCTATACCTTCTCGCCGCCGCACGCATTTGTTGTGTGGCCTTCGCGTCTTTCGATTTCGCAAATAACAAACCAAGAGAAGCACAACACAACAAGCCAAATGATGACAGTGTACTTGCGCAGGTGTGCGTTTGTGTCCGTGTCGGTGTCGGTGTGCGTGTTTGTGTTCGTGTGAAAATATATCAGATTGAAAAGGTAAGGAGGTAGGGAGGTAAAAGGTAAAAGGTAGGTTCGTCGGCAGGTGGTATGTTTCGTCTTCGTTCCTTTTGAGCGCTTTTCCGTGCCCTTGCTTGTTGCGCCCCACTTTTTCCTACGATTTTTGGCCCGAACTTTACACTTTTCACAATTTTGTTTTTTGTTTTTTCCTGCCAAAGCGAACTAAATTACAAAAACCTATAAAATACCACAGCACTAATATCGATGCGCCAGATAAAAATAAAGGGCTGGCCACACTGAACAGCGGCAACGAAAACGTAACGCAGGGTTGCACAAATACAATACAAAATTATGGCTTATACCGTTACAAATTCAAAATATTTGAAAGCTACATATTTTAAAATAGTTTCGGATGACACCACTCACCCTCATCAACAATCTTTCATTTTCAGTAAAAGAAAATGTGGTAGTCCAGACAGTTTTTTCTGTCATTAAAGACGAATTGTTTATTTTTTAATAGCAAGCAGCCATGTTTTAAAGGCTTTATCATATGTATATATTTTTTTTTATAGTTTATTATATTATATTACAATTTTTCTGTATTGCCGCTAGCAATATCATAGAGGAAGATGGCATTAGCGGAGCTGCTATTCTAGTTCGGTGTCCCACTCCGGTGGTGCCTCTTTTCAGCTCCTCCTCAAATAGCCCCTGGTCTAGGAGCTTCTGGAGTTTCCTAACTCGGTTGCCCAATCTACGGTAAGGGCGGCGCAATGTGGAGCTGACGACGGTGGGAGGTTCAGCCAGTTCTGCTGCAGCCTTAATTTCCTCCTCAAGCAAGTGGTGAAAATTTGAGTAAACAAAATTCACTACAAATTGAAACATACAATGGTTAGGACTTTATTTATTTCAAAATTTAAAACAAATAATAATAATATTTGTATATCCATTTTTATTTATAGTGCTTATTTTATGTTGCATTTACAATTTATAATTTTCCTGGTCCTGGTCCTGGTGCCACTACTGTTTGTTACTTAAAAAGGTTAATTGCCATTGACTTTCTTTCAAAAATCACTTCCGCTTTCCATATTTCGAGTGAAATGTCTGCAGTATAAACGATTGCAAAGTAAACATTTCCTGAATTCCTTCTAATCCGTACATATACCACCGCCGAAAGTCATTTACGTGAATTTCCTCAATTGTTCGGTCATTAACTTTTGCCATTTGGAACCTTAATTGTTGTTCTTTCTTGTTTGCGACCCCTTCTCTTATGCAAATGCCTCAAATTGAGGCAATGCAGTCCGCATTTAGGTTTCGCGTTGCCCCAAAACGCAACGCTCGTAATTATGCGCAATTGTTTAGCGTTTAGCTCGGAGAGTTCAACTAACATAATTGATTTTTCATGCCGCGCCACAAGAATTTTAAACAAACTGCACACACGGGTCATAACAGAACAAAAAACAAGAAATAGGCAGCCGTTTGTAAGTCGAGGAATGCATGCAGGTTTGTCGATTTCTTTATTCCGAAACCCAGGGTATGTGGGGTAACGCGATTTGGATTGCAAATAGGTCAGAGTAGGGTTTTGTTTTAAATTCCGCACATGGGGGATTTAGAAAACTATAAACTATATTAATAGTTGTAAAAATGCTAGCTCATTAGGAATTTAAACTATGAATTAATAGGTGTACAAAATGTTCGATAATTTTTAAAAAATATTTCAAAAGTTATATAAAATATTATAGATATGTTATCTTTGTTTAATTAATATTTTTATTTGGGTGGGTGTTTAGTTCTGATAATATAAATAAACATTATATATATTTTAATGAAAATAATTAGAGTATCTTGAGTTCATTATTCTTGCAACAGCCCAGCAGCTCCGCTAATTTGCATAGTTTTCACGAGGCTTTTGGTGCCAGCGAGTCGCATTGCATACTTGAAGGGGCAGCAAATTGCACAAATTACGCTTAGCAATCTCTATATACTTTTCATTTTATTTTATTTCCTCTTTTTAGGGGCAAACAGGCAAACAGTTAACACTCCCCGAGGCGCTGTGGGCCCCCAATATGGGCCTCATATATTTAATGTAATCAGTGTAATTGTCATCGGCGAGCCCGGGATCTCGATATGGTAGCGCTGCTCCCGAGCGGAGATCCCAGATCCGAGATCCTCCGAACCGAGATCCTCTCTCTTTGCAGTTCGCACGCATGGCAATTGTATAATTTATCGCTCCAGTTCTAATCGGCGGAGCTGTCATTGAGACAGCTGACCAGGCTCGGGATTCGGACGCGGACGCGGATTCGGATCGGAAGGCCGGCAGCTGCTAGCGGTGGCTGGATCTCGGGGGAACGATTTAATTCGCTAACCATATAAGTCGGAAATTTGTACGTTGATTAACGCGCCAATCGTTTTACACAACAACGTACAAAGTGTCGATGGTCTCCATGTCTTTCCAGCTCCCCACTTGGCCCCTGTTTTTTCCGCGACTCCAATTGCAGTTTCATTTTCCAACGTTCATGTTTGATTTCATTACACTTTGGTGGCTACACTGCAATAAATTTGGAATCATAATTTAAAAATAACTAAACTAACAGTAGTCTTAATTTTATTAAATATTTTTGTATCAGAGAAAAACAATCCGAAGCTCCCACTGCATGCAGTTTACTATTGCTTGTGCATTTCAGGCAATTGCTTGATTGCTCATTATTTTTCAGAATCCTGAAAAACTATTTTTCTAAATTTTATTTTATTATACAAAATAATACAAATTTTTTTCAGGTTATATGCGATTGGCAGGAAGACAGGACCAGGACCAATATGCGAGCATGAGAACCAGCGCAATGCGTTTCCCAGCATGCGGTTACCACTCACAGATAGTGGCTATTTAGATAGATACAGGCAGGTGGAAACCTGCTGCGATGCCAAATGAATTAGCAGCCGTTAACGCTGCCGAAAGGGGCTGTAAAATCAATGCCATCTTTCAGTATGAGTTACGACTAATAAATACCTTTTGAACTTCAGTTTAAAATCGTTATTAAATTATATTTAGTATCTTATAAAGAGCAAATTATCGAAAGTTTTGTTATTAGATTTAACGGCACATATTTAATGGGACATATTTGTATATATTTTTCTTAGATACATTTTTTAAACTATATTTATTTTATAAATATTTTCTTAGACGAAATATTTTTGTATTTAAATACAAATTTAAATGTCGAAATTTTCTGATAAATATATTACATCTTCTAGCTTTACCAATGGCTTACCTTAAATCAGTTTAAAGACCCTAAAGGGTATCAAAAAATCAGGGAAAGAATGTTTTTTGTTAAGGCCAATGAAAACCACATCCAAGTCTAGTATCACCGAAATCACTGCCATTAATCTGTGAGTAAAGCCAATGATTACTGACTATAACAAATCAAATTTAATTTATTTAAAATATTTACCTTATAGATTAGATTATATTAAAATAGAAAATGGTATATACTCTTGGCGAAACTAGGTTAGTAAATCAAAAATAAGTATCAATCAATAAGAAAGATAATGCTAATGATAATCTCAGATCTAGATTGATAAAGAGGGGGATTTGTTAGTAATATTTATTTAGGACTCCATTCTCATTCGTCGTAAAATATAAGATAAATTAATTATTTTATTATATTCACAAAAGTTTAATTCTAATTTTTTTGTGTTAAATGCCAAGTGAAATAATAATAAAAAACAGTGAACATTACTTCCTAATGTATAATTTATAATTTTATAAAATAAACCAAACTTATTCATATATATTCCCCAACTGCATAATATTCTTTCCCAACTCAAGCTACAGGATTATCTCCTTCGGCTTATCCCCAGTTCTTTTATTTATTCCCTTCGCTTTAATTGGCTGCCACTTTCGGCCGGAAAGTAAGAACCCATCATCGGATTTTTGTGGGTTTGTCATAATTGCCTTTAGCATCGTCTTGAATCGGCTGAAATATATTTCATATTGAAATGGATACCAGTATCCGAAAAAGCGACGGGCCCCAATTATCTTTTGCATTCGGCGAATAATTAGGAGCTTGATTGACATGCGGATAAGGAGACATACACTTGGAATGCCATAGCAAATTATCGAACGGCTACCGTGCTGTGTTCTCCTGATCCACAAAAATCAAAGGCCATGACGACTGCAGGGGACAAAAGGGTGAGGGGGCTGGAGATGAGGCTTCGGAATGGGGATCGCAGGACAGAGGACGACAACGACGCCTTCCATTTATTGGCTGAATGATGCTGCGCCTTTGTCTGCACATAGAGTGGTAATCTGATGCTGCGACCGATACAGAAGCCACTCCAAAAACAATGACCGGGACCGGGAGCGGCGGACCACGGACCGTGGACCGTGGACCGTGGACCATGGACCGCGATGGAAACCCGTTTTGTGGCATCGCAGCAATTACAATATGTTTAACTACGTCAGCGCCTTATCGGCGGCTCCAAGGACTTGCACTTGCAGAAATAATATGTCATTTCATTTTGGAAATAAATTAATAAAAAACAAAATTAAAATTACGATAAACGAAGCACAAGTTTATTTGATACAAATTTTTTTAATTATATATTTGAATTATTTGTTCATTTGTTTAGATTATTTTTGTGTAAGTATTTTTTTAGCAATTAACATTATTATAAAATTATAAATGATACCTATTTCTCTTCGACAGTTTTAATCCCAACTCTCCAGTCTCTATAAATTTTCTCCAGTGTTAGTCGTGGACATTTTGGGAGCTGCTACTCCTCCCTCCCTCCCAGCCGGAATTTCCCCCCGACCATGTCAGCGATTAATCCAGCCGACTGGCCATCAAACCGCTTGTTAGCCTGGATTCGGTTGCAGATTTGGGATTGGGGATTGGGGATCCAGCTCCTAAGTAGAACTGGGAGCCGCCTCATCATCGATTGTGTTATCGATGGCGTTGCCGGCTTGAGCCTCCGTTTGGTGCTTCGGTTTTGGGACTCGCGAGTCCTGGCCCCCATTGGAATCTCATTTGCGATTAAGTTCTTATGGCCACTGTGTGCGCACCGTTTCGTGGAAAGTTTGGCCAGGCAGCAGATCTTTATTGTTCGATTGGTTTATTTATAATAATTAGGTGCTCTGTCCTTGCTGGAAGTCTGTCCCTCTCGGTCTGCCTCTCAGTCTGTCTTTTATTTATTTTATTTTATTTTATTCGCCAGGCTTATCGGCTGTGGCTGGCCCATAAATTCTTTAAGCTCGCACCTTTTTATTGTGCGCACTCACACACGCGGCTATTTGCAGATTGCAATCGCGGCGGGGACTGTGCGCATGCGCAGAAAATCCACAGAAAATGAGCGCACAGAAAATGCGGGCCAGGAACCGGTAGCTCTAGGGATGCATATAGAGAGGTGGATAAAAATTTAGCACTTGATATTATATAAAAAAAATATTATAAATATTAAAAAATATGGCATTGAACTTTTGGAGAGAGGAAGTCCTATGCTTTGTGTTCAATATTTTATCGAAAATATCGAAAACTATTATATATCAAATCTTGAAATCGTTCTTTCCATGCCATCTCTAGGTAGCTCCCGTCCCAACACGACTCTGGAGCGCGTTCCTTTGGTAAATTGCTCACATTAGCAGGTTGTACGACTTATTAAGTAAGCACAATTTGCGTGGACGCCGCCCAAAAAAAAAGGAAACACAGGAAAAAAAGGAAGGGAAAGCCAAGGAGGATACTGAAAATAATGGCCAGCCGTTAAAGGTGGCGACCAGGAGCCGCCTATCCGGACAAGTGATTGTTTTATAATTGCAATCGCAATTGCAGCTCTCGCAGTTCGATCCGCTAAATTGGACCCGACTTCGATGGGACCGCGTGCTCCTCCTCCTCCTCCTCCTGCTCGGTGCTCTGCCATGTTGTGTTGTGGACTGGTCGGCGAAATTGGCAATCCATTTGAATGAATAATTGCTCAATTACCGAGCACAGCCGCCGCTGGCGAAGCGCCTAACGAGTCACACTTGCTGGGCGGAAAATTGTTTTCGAAATTTGTCTGACTTGCGGTCAGCATGGGTGCGACTTAAAACTTAATTGGAGCGGAGCTCAAGGAAAGAAATCGTTATTCCCTGTCCAGAAAGTAAACACCTGCTGGTTAGGGGTTTTCTTGGGCAGACTTCAGGACACGCGGGCGATTATTCCGATTAATTGGGCATTTTAAATGGATTATGAATAAATAAATCAATTCAAAGTAACAATATTATTTAATTTTATTTTATAAGGAAGGAGTCTTTACTTAACTTTACTTTAATATGCCACTATAAATAAAATGGCCGATTAATTAAATTATTAAAATCATGATATAATCGATATTACAGGTACATATATTAATCGGACAGATTATTTGACAGTTCACTTTATATTTTACAATTGGTTAGGTAATTAGGGCTTATTATTATAATGAAATAGATTTTTAATTGAATTAATCCTTGATCTTCCTTGAGAACCAGCCAATTAATTAATAAGTTTTATTTTAAAAACCAATTTTAAATTGTTATTATTTTTTCAAACTAAATTTTGTAATTCAAAACCAATATATTATATTATTCTTACTTTCTACAAGATCTATAACGCTTCTAAGCCAATGTTAGTACAATTTTTAAGCCAATTTTTTAATACGCAGAACGACATAAAACGAAGCAGCAAATTAAATACAAAATATTCGTGGATCGAGCCGATTTCAGCCCGCAGATTAACCAAAGTTGGGAAAGCGCGACAAAAATGGCGCTAAGCCCGCGGAGAGCGGGAGACAATAAGCCACATCGGCCAGGGCATTATATAGGAGCAGATATAAAACAGTAGCCGAGAGGCCGCGGCATTAGGGTGAAATCGAAGAAATGAAACTGGACCAGTTTAAGCGGAAGCACCGATGCTTTGTGATGAGGATGGAGGCCTCGCGGCTGGAGCTGGATCTTGGATGTGGATGTGGATGTGGCTGTTGGCTGTTGGCTGCTGGATCTGGGATCGCGACTTGGACTGCGGCTGTCTGCGGGCACGTAAGAAATTTCATACTAATTGGCATAAATACCAAGTGTTGGGGAGAGAGACGTTGCTCGCTTTGGCCCGGCGACACTGACAGACTGATAAACTGACGAACTGACGCACTGACATTGAGCTGATGCAGGAAAAACAGCAAATAGATACAGTTGAGACTGCAATAAATTGTTTTCAAAGATTTTTGGATTTGGAAAATAAAAAAAAAAATTTATTTTGTCTCTAAATAAAATTGTGGAAAATATTTTATTATTAGAAAATATTTTTTAG
>JAEIIJ010019919.1:0-23019 GCA_018904815.1 Drosophila ogumai | reverse complement strand
CAACGACTTTTTCGATTTTTGCAACGGCTTTTGTTCGAGAGGCGCTACTGTGCGGCGGCTTGTTTGCCATCGTTTGGTTTTTGCCTCCTTTGTTTACACTGCTTGTGCGGAGCCAGACTGCTGCTGCTCCTGTTTTCCTGTTGTGCTGGGTTTTCCCGAGCCCAAGCCAAGGCCAATGCAAATGGAAATTGCGGCATTGCTGGCCCAGGAGCAGATAAGACTTCGCTCCGACTGTAATAAATGAGTGTTGTGCCTAAAATTGAAAGTAAATACATATTGGAAGACGGCGAGGAGCAAGGATATATTTAGCCAAAGAGGATTTGGGGAGAATGCGAAACCGGATGCTGATGGGAGGGGGAACCCGGACCGTGGTCACTTGTTGGCCATGCTTCAGCCGGCAGCGGATGGCGTAGCCCCTAATTGATTTCGCGCTAATTGCTCCGACCCGGCAACGGTTGATGTTTAACAATTTTAAAACAAATATAAATATTACCAACGGTGTCCAATTATGGATTTCGCAGTGCACTCATGTGCGCTCATATTCAATTATCGTTGCGAGCGTGGTCGTGTTAATTGCTCTTAAATCTGTGCGAGCCGGAAAATTCTCTCTTCGCATGCGAATTTTCCAGTGCTAGCAGCTTACAGCCGGGGCATGGTAAAATTCATTTTATTTGATTTTCCATCAATCCTTTTTTGCCCTCCCCCCCGGCTCTTGGCCGCTTTCGGCTACGGCTCGGCCTGGTTTCAGTGGAAATCCATAGAAACCACAACTCTAATGGTCATGTTCAGGTTCGAAAATCCTGTTTATACGTTCAATCAGTGCTAACACATTATATTTCTTACACCGAGTAAGGTATTTCCCTTTTATCACTCATACGCACCGTTGGCTTGGCTCAATATTATTTATTATTATTATTTAAAATTTGTGACTGGAATAGAGTTGGGTATTATTTTAAAATTAAATTGATTCCCGAGAAATGTAACTCTATAAGTAGTTAAACATAACTTTGAATGGGAATCCGAAGCCAGTTTTCGTTCATATATATTTCAGAAATCAATGTCCCAGCCGTTCCTCCAGGTTAGTTCTCAGGTACAACAGCTGCAGTCTACTCATCGCTGAGGGAATATTTATCTGTGTGCTTTAGTTTCGATGGTGCAACAACGTTTCCAGGCTGCTCCGCCAGCCATTTTCGGACCCCATCCAATCCAATCCAATCCAATCCAATCGAATCCTGCCCCGCCAAGCGTGCTGGGTGAACACTATTTGCATATACTCCTGTGAAAATAATGGGGCCCTGAAAAGTGAAAGTCGTAGTCTAAGCCGCTGTACTCTTTATGCCTTTATGCCCTGTAATCATGGGCCACACACACACGCACACTCACTCTCACACAAAGCGTCACAATTTGAACTTTAACACCTTCAATGACAGCCAGCTGCATGACCTCAGGCGCAATTTCGTGTAAATAACAAGAAAATAACAAAAACAACCTCGGGCCAGTCGAGAAGACGGCACCGACCCCACATTACGGACAGTGGTAAATTTTTTGAAGAAAAGTAAGAGTTAAAGTTAAGTCTTTAAATTTGAATTTATTATCATTTTTTTTTATATATAGTAAGCTCTTAATAAAAGGCTCAAAAATAAATATAAACCATAAATTAATGTACTAATTATAATGTACTTAATTAAGATTGTGACGCCAAAAAAAGGCAAAATATTTAGTAATTTAGTGAACGAGATAAAAAAGCTATCTTTAGCTTTGAATTAAAAATATAACAAATTTAACCTCATTATTCTACTTTACTTTATTGTTCTAAAAAATAAAACTTCTTTTTCCTTTATACTTTTTTATACATTTTTCTTATTTAATTTCTTTAGACTATATTCCAAAATTTAAATATGTTTGAAAATATTGATATACATATATCATATTAAATTTGGCTTGCATACAATTCCAACTGATTATCAGTTCAGCAGATTTGGTAATTTCAACCACTGTGCCACGCCCCCGAGGCTCAATCCCAATCTCAATCACCAGCCCACCGCCTCCGCCTGCTTTTCCGTCTCCGCTGCTGCCCATCCCTGCTTGCCTTTGTGTGTGTGTGTGCGAGTGTTGCCGTAGTTGGCCATTATGCGCATAAAATATAAGAGGGTTGTTCATATCCCAGCACAATGGATGCATAAATCTATGCTGCCTGGCCAGACCAGACCGGCCAGGAGGAGAGCGGGAGTAGCAGACAGAGCTGGCGAAAGAGTCTGCCATCAGAGCGCACGAAAGATTTATTTTAACATTTTTATTATTAGTTTCCCTTCTCGTTTGGCTTTTTAGAATTTTCCTTGTGGTCATGCTGCATTAGCTGGGGCTTCCATCGCAAATTGCTCGAAAATGGCATTGCAAATTATGGTTTACATTTAAAGAACTTCATTGAAACTTGATTGAGGCTTTATTGCGACCTCGCAGCCACTCCGCCGGCTTCCGCCGGCTCCGCCAGCTTCCGCTTTGTGTGCCATTTACAGTCGAACAAGGGATCGAGTTTTCCATTCGAATGCCTTCGAGCCCGTTTCGATTCGTTGCCATTGTGCGCCCCTGTGTTTGGCTTAAATGTCAGCTGTCATTGGCCATAATTTCAGTTTATTGTTTTGCCAAAAACAAAACCCTAGAGCGGAGCCTTGTTCCGTTTCGTATATATACACACAGGTCCTGACAATTTCATTTACTCGTTCGTGCCGCTCGCTGTCGCTGATAATTGGACATAAAAGGCTATCGGCCTAGAATAGCAAATGCCTTCGAATGGCCCCAACTTTGCTCAATTCGGAAGTAATTCTTTTCGTTCCCTCATGCTCGGCTGGGTATATTTTATTTCTCTCAATGCATGTAACGGAATGGAAAGGAAGTGGCTATAAAGATGTGTTTCGGAGCCCATCAAGTTTACTTTTATTTGGAGCTCTTCCCTTTCTTTGGTACAAATTTAAATCGAAAAACAAGGCAAGGGTTTATTGTATGTATTATAAACTTTGGAAAAGTAAATTAGAATCTATAAAACTTACTTTAGTATTTAGATATCCATTTGAATATGATTTTAAGCTTAATATTATAATAAGGTAACATATTTTCGGTCCGTGTAGCCCTTAGGATAAGGGCAAGCCTCCAACTTTGCTTTTTTCCAATGTCAGAGCCGCGGCGGGTATCCCACTCGAACTTGTTGCTGACCTTTTGCTGAAATTAAAAACTTTTCCCTAATGTGCATTAAAATCCTTTCAATTCCTTTCAATTTCCATAAGCGCTGACCCCGTGCATTTCGTAAGTCTTGTAATTTTCCAATTTGCTTTTCCCATTTAGTGTCTTTTTTTCGCTTTTTATCCTCGTCCGCGTGCTTTCTGCTGACTCGTGCGCCTAATTGTAAGTAACAAGCGGGCAACAGCATTTACAGCTCAGCAAATGGTGGGCGGGGGAAAAAAAAGTGAACTCAAAGCTGGGCAGGAGGAGGAGGAGGAGCAGGACGAGCCACCCAGATGGGGGCAGAGAAAAAATTATAAATGGCGGCGCAAAATTCTTTGCAAACACTTTTTCACGCTTGATTAATTTTGGTTCAGCAGTTGCTGCCTTTTCCTCTTTCCGCCTTCCTTTTTGTTTTATTTTATTACCATCCATTTTTTAATGGCAAAGTGTTAAGTTTGACAGTTTCGGGTCTACTGTCGGGCATTATGCACACTTCACTAAATATGCGAAAAAGTGCTGCGTAGGCCACTCGCCATGCGAATCGCTTAGCCATCCTTGGAGGTTGTTATTAATGCACTGCACCCACCTTCGGTTTCTCGTGGAGCACCTCTCGAAATCACTCCGAGCCCTCCTCCGTTAAAGCCCTCTGTTTTGGCCCTGTTGGTCAACGAGCACATCGTTACAGAACGGGTTGATTACTCGCTTTCAGAGTCTTTATCGCTCCAATATCTCGTTTTTAGTCAATATGCAAAGGTTGAAGAGCCTTATCTTCTGATTGAATGGAGAAACCTGGGCAGCAGCCCCGGTCTGTGCCAACACTTGGAAGAAATATTCTAAGCTTCTTCCTGAACATTAACTTTAAAATTATAAAATAACTATTTCAATTAGTAAGTTATACGTTTTTTGGCCACTTGACTATTTCAATAACTACTTTTTTACTGATCACGATGGATAATGAATCAATGCAACTAATGTTTTAGGATATAAATAAATAAGATGCGTAACGGCAAACAATTTTTATACATTCGATATGTATGCTGTAAAGCTGAATCTCATGAATTTATGTAGAAAGATCAGAAAGACATATGGAGAGGCCATCCTAGAACTAGATTTTAGCTTTCTAAAATTTGTGCGATTAAGAGGACACTAATATCTTTCCTGTACGCGTTACGCATCTTATACTATAACATACTTTTGTCGTACTATTTCTTTTTTCGCACAGTGTTCTCTCCTTATTTATGTTAGTGTCTTGCATTCATGTTGGTGTACAGTGTACACACAAAGGCATGATACATTCTGCTCCACTTTCAATTTACTAATGCACTGCCTTTCCAGAGCAAAAAAAAAAGAGAACCAAAGGTTGACTAGCTAGAATGCTTCGGTGGCTTCCGATGCCGATTCCGATTCCAGCGAAGATGGTTGTCCTCTGTGCCCCCACTTATTTTCCCGGAAAAAGTTATTGCCGACGCATATCGAGCATATCCTCGAACAAAATCGCAGCGCATTGTAATCTCAGCAGATGTTGACTAGAAACCAAAATAGTAATTGAAAATTCAGCTCCGAACAGCAGTGTATGGAACATCGCTCCGATTTTAGCAGAGCCCGCAAAATCAACACCAAAACACACACAGAGCAAACCTGCCGCCATAGGAATTTATTTCGTTTGTGGTTAACCAGGGTCTGGTCTTGTTCGACATGTTATCTCGATAATTAATTCGATTGCCGCAACCGCCGAAATGCAAAAGTCCTGGCTGGCGTTGGCCAACGTGCCGCTTGCGTATGCGTGATGTGAAATTTTAAGCTCACTTACCTGGCTGTTTACCCAGCAAACACTCCGGTCGAACGACTGAAGAGCCCGGCACCTGGAATCACACCCGAAGGAAGCTCGGCGAGGTGTTTTGAGTGTTGATTTAACGCCATTCGTTAGTGTTTGCCCTGCTTGGCTCAGAGTTAGCTAGTTTTCGAGGCAACTCTTTGGCGGGTAATCCAATAGAGCAGTTAATGTGCGAAGGGGATGGGGATGGTCACTTTGGGTCTGCTTAAATTCCGTAAAACTAAATTTGCCCAGCGTCCGCGCAAATTCACTTAAAATGTTGCCCGGCGCCGTGCGGGACGGCAATGAAAATAAATGACTTCTCATCAAAATAAAACGCTAAAAAATTAAGAAAAATGCGATGACGTCGAGGACGAGGACGAGGACGAGGCCAGCGACAGGCGCAAAGTAAACGGAATAAAATGAGGAAGAGGAAAAATACGTAAATGAAGCTACAGCCGGCAGGCAGCAGGTGGACGAGGCAATACAAATTGTTTTGAATTTAAATTGGACAACAGTTGCAGATACTTTTCGCATCCGCCGGTACGTACGTATCCTTAAGCTTTAATCTCTGGCCAGACACTTGATCGGAGCATTTTTCCAGCGAAATATGTAACGACAGCTCCAAGGTTGCGGCAAGGATGCCAGCGACGATGTTTTGTGTTTGTGCAGCGTGGCGTGAATGAGCAACTGTTGCCCCACCCATCGCTCATCGCCCATCGTCCCATCGTTGCCCATCACCCATTCGCCCCGTTGCCCTCGAAAGCGGCCCGAATCCATCCCCGTACCATCACTGTCAACGTGTCTCGGCACCTGAGCCCGCACCTGCAGTTGAAGTGCAAATGTGCAGTGTAATTAAAAGTGTGTGCACGTGCAGGTCCTGGCAAAGCAATTCAAATAGAAAAAGGCAAGCGAAAGAGCTTTTCAGGGCCCGGGCCGGGGGTAATTTCGAGGAATACACTCCCTCCGCCCTGCTGGCTTACTGATTGCTGGCGGCTGGCCTATCTGACTGCCAATCTATAACCATAAGCCGGACCCGGGACTCCTGCCTAGGCCGGAATTGGCCGGGGCAAAGGAGCCAAATAATGAAATTCAGCCCGGCAGCCTGCCCCCTTCAATTAACATTTGGTCCTGCTAAAACCTGAACCGTATCAAGTTTTAGTCTGTACACAGGTAACACAAACTGTTGATGTAACTAACCTTTTGACTTTGAAAAATTAAAACTTGGATACTACACTGAATACATTGATTTGATTTAGATGGTTGGTTATTCAACTCCTTTGGGTTAAATAGTATTCTTCAATATAAAGCTAGAGTTGTTTAAATATAAAACTCGGTTTTCCGTGTACCCTTAAAGCCAGAGCCACGAAAATTAGTTTTCAGGTGGAATCAAAACCAACGTCGCAATCACAGTCAGAGCAAGTCAGCGGGGACGGATACGGGATGAGGAAGCGGAAGGACAAGCCATGCACTTGACTTGAATATGTGATAATTGGGTTTTTTGTCCTCTCAATAGACTTGGCCCAAGCCCTTAGTCCTTGCTCTTCCATTTCACCCTTTGCCGTTTGCTAATTGCTATTTCTGGAAAATTGCAGCAGCAGAAATAGAAATGCAAGCCGACAGAAATATATTTTTGCAGAAAATGTTTGATATACCCGCTGATATATACATAAGTACACATGCATATGTAATGAAAATATTTTGCCAGGCAGCTGGCCTGTGAAGAGAAAATATTAAATGCTGAACAAACGTGCCGGGCTTTCACTGCTTTCATTGTTTAACTGCCGAACGTTGCTCGGATTTTTCAGTAAATGAAAACTGAAGGGGAGAGTCTCCCAAACATTTGAATGTTCGATTCGAATTTTTTAGCTGCCACTCCTGTCTGCATTCAATTTATGCTCCAATCCCGTGGCCAGGCTTTAATTTAGACACATGGATTTGAACACAATGCGTCGGGGAACATGGCTGGGTATCCGAAAAGAAAGTGCCAACATGGTATAAATCTTGGCCGGCATTGTCCCGGAACCCAAGCGGGCTCCGAAACTGGATCCAGGGCTAAAGCCAAAGCCACAGCCAAAGCCGGAGCCACAGGCAAACATCGAAGCACTTAGCAACTGCCTAATTTATGGCCCTGTCTGACAATGTGCATGGCGACTGTGAATGTGAATGTGACTGTGAATGCGAGTGTTTCAGCGCTGGGAGGCCAGACGGTCCGCACAGACATCGAGCAAATAGCAGACGATTAGCCACAGACGATTGCACTGAAACAGAGCCAAGCATCAGGGGGCCTCGGGGAATCCCGGCAAATCGATTCGCATTTAAATATTTTCGGGCAGAGCGAGAGCGACACTCTGCCTTTGGCCAAAACGATGTTTGAGTAATTGTAATTGAATTAGATAGGATTGTTTTGACTCCTCCCAGGGCCCGTCCTTTTGGCCCAAACGACATTTATTGGTGGAGCGAAAGAGCACGCTTTCATGATAGTCACGTAGTTGACAGAGCAGCTCCGACCGAAATTCAAAGTTTTGTTTTGGGCCACATGACATGCAAAAGCGAAATCACAAAGCACTGAAACGTGCTTTTTGACATTTTTGCAATGTATTTAGGCACGTGCAGTATCCATCTGGGCGTGTGTGTGCGACTTCTTTGCCAAATTGAATTTTGTTGCCAAAAATGGCATCGATTTAACGGAGGCGAACGAAACCAGAAGCAACAGCATTAGGGTCAATTACCGCTGCAAAGTGAATTGTCAACAAAATCGGAGCCCGAAAGCAGGCAGCAAACTCAATTCAACACATTGTCCAACTGCCAACTATCTGCCAGGCACACACACACACACCCGCAAAGTGTGTGCAGGGAGGGGGTGCACTTTCATTATCTGTGCAAATATTTGCCAAAAATGGCAGTTGGCAGTTGTCTCCTGCCTCGTGCTGCCGGCTTCCTGTCCCGTGTCCTGCGAGACTTGCTGCCTCGACACTTTTGGGCATCCTAGCGCAAGTTTTAAGCCGCTTATTCCCAGCCCTTGCTCTGTCCCCTTTCCCCACCTCCCCCAGCAAAGTGAAAGTTATTGTTCGCACACACACACTCACACCCCTCGAGTCTTGCGGTGCACATTTCATAAATGTGTGTAGAGGAAAAACTATTTTCATGTTGTTTGGTTGCGTGCGCTTTTGAGAAAGTTTCGGCCTCCTCTGTCGGTTGTCGGTTGTCGGCTGTCCCTCAACTCAACTTTTTGTCTGCCCCGGAAGCTGTGGGGCATCCTTCCAGCATACTTCCAGCAGGAGCAGGATGCCGTAAATATTTGCTTTTGCGGCATAGATGCAAACACGTCGCCAGTTTGACTTTAAGACTCACCTGAAGCGACGGCCCGCCACGAAGCTGATGTGTTAACTGCCCCACAGCAGCATCAGTAGCGCAGTCTCGGCACTCGAAGAAATTTCTTTTCTGGTCTGATAATCCTGCAAGATTTTTGTTACCAAAAAGGAGACTGCATTTCAGCTCCGAACAATTCCTAGTACTTTATTTATATGCACTTGTTTTTATAATTTCGAAACTTTGAAAGAATCTAATATATATTTTGAAAAACATTTGCCCTAATTTATCAACATTTTCTTCTGTTTTCCGCTCTCTTTAAATGAGTGAATGAACCTTTTAATTTCATCCACCATGATTACACTATGCCTTCTACCTCTACCTTTTTTTTTAAACCTTGAAGATCGAATCAATCAAAAATTCAATGTGTAAAGAAATCTTGGCGGTGAGTCAAATTACTTTTCTTGGCCAAACGAGAATATGCGTTACTGGAAATTTTTTCAATTTGCTATTGGAAACGAGATGCTGTGTGGGATGCCTGGGCTGTGGACAGAGAGGGCGGAACAAATTTCATACTCGAGAAAGCTAATTAACTTCTCTTTACGAGGCATAAACTTCCGCCATTAAACGCATTTATTTTCATGCGAAAATAAACAAATACCCCGAGCACGAGCCGGCGATGAAGTAATGTTTTGACGGCTCCTTTTGTGCGAGAGTATAGGTGTATGGATGTGTTCCTTTATGCATTAAAACGTCGCCGGGCACGCACACAAACAACAGCCACGGTTCGTGTGAATTTACGGCAGTGTCGCTGTCAAAGCGGGTTGAGTGGGGGTCACCGGGGGAGGCAATGTGTCTGCTGGTACTTAGCAAGTTGGCGTATTTATTTAGCACGTGTTCCCACGTCTTACTGCTCCTAGGACCTGGCGTATTTGTTGCTTGTTTTTAATTAACAAATGCCTTGCAACTGTTTTGACAATCATTGAGCGTTAATGAAGGGCCAAAACCTCATCTGGAGAGCGTGGGCAGGAGACGGAGTCAACATTGGGACTTGGTTTTTAATACCATACCCTAATGACGACAATGACATTATTTGCCATTGTAAATCACCCGTAAGGCTGGGCAACAATTCAAAAATAGAACTCTTGCTTCATTTAAAGGGATGCTAAAACGTCGACTCATCGGAAGTACCTTAATTTCTCTTTTTTTCACATGTGGATAAATTATCAAGAGAAATAATTAGCATTTTTTCAGATCCCCCAAATGAATTTATTTTTATTGCTAACGGCTAACTTGTACTAGGATTGTAAAAAGTGTGAAAGGTACTCCATTTGTATTTTTTTTTATTTAATTTTTCCATCAGAATCCTTTAAATCGCATTTTCTTTAACTTGCGCGCTTCGTAACACTATCTCCAGTTCTGTTGCCACACAGACTGCAGGCTAACAACAGAAGAATAAGCCAACAAATGGCTGCCGGCAACTTTCATTGAGCCAAATTGCATAACAAACACAATTTTAATTAAATCAACAACTTGGTTGGAAACACACTCTATCATAATTGTAACGCACACACAAATACACACTCGGCCACGTTTAATTAAAATGTCAGAATCGTTATACACGTAATTTGTAATTGAATTTTTCTGGCTCGCTCGCCGAGGTAATAATTACAGCCAACGCATTATGCGCAACGCTCTAAAGCTGTTTAGGCATAAATTAAATGCATTTGTGTTTGCCGTACAAAAGAACCCCCATCAATGAAAATCGCATGGATAAGCATATTTGTGTAATTAAAAGTTGTCAATTTAAATTATTTCCCAAAACAGAATTTCATTCATTTTTAAAGCATCCGAAGTTGACCATCAGTTAAAGAGATGTGCAGTGTCGAAGCTCTGAAAGGGTCTTTTGAAAAGCACTATTGTATATTTGTGACATATAGATATATCTACAAAACCTTACTCCGTTTAAAAATGATTTTGAGATACTAACTGTCTACCAAATGAAACAAAATATTCATTTATACAAAGGCTAACATGAATCCCATAAATCCCTTTTGATGAGTTTTTTCAAAAATATCCATTAAAAGACCTTGCCAAAATGGAGTTCTATTCTATTTCTATTCTACACAAGAGACGTAAAAAATACTAGCACACTTTTTGGGATCACAAAATATATCGCCAACCTTCAATGGTCCTGTAAATATAGATTTTTGCGTACAAAAAATAATAATATTGCATTAAATTTAGGCTCAATGATCTGGTTTACACTAGATCCAGGCCCGGCTTTAGTTACTAAACTACTACTAACCTCGAAATTGAAGTCAGTTATTCCCAAAACCAATATAAATTCTAAATTCTTTTATAAAATGACCTTGAAAATGACCTAAAATATACCAGAATTGGTAATACCGGGCCCGAAAATGGTGTTCATTTCACTTCCACTTCCAAAAAAGTTATCGTAAATATTATCTTTCAAATCCGTCCTAGTTTTGACATCCGAAAAATACTCACGGATTTTCCCTGCCAACTTTAGAGCTAAGCTTCGAAAAAAAAAACCAAAATTCAATATTTTTAAGTATGCGGTGATGATAGAAACTATTTATATTGCAAATTATAAACCAATGACTATAAGTGACTTGTTGATAAACATTTTGTGGCTGCAACTTCCTTATTTTTGCCTGATTTCCCAACGAAACAGTAAGATTATTTTAACGTTTTTTAAGCTTTATATGTAAGTGCATTATCATTGCTTTCGTTTAAAATTTCATAGCTTCTAACCAATCTGTCTCCGTATAATCATTTATATAAAGCTGAAATGTACTAAGGAATCCGGACATTAACTAAAATCAAACTCAGGCAAACGACTTTGTAAGAAATCATGGCTTTTTATTGTCATGAAATCGGCAGAACTCTGTGTTCCCTCTGCCGCAGTTTGTATATTAATTTAGTTCGTATCAAATTGTAAATTATTTGTATATATAATATATTATTTATACATGTGTATATAGTCTGCACTTTACAATTTAATAGTGTTACAAAATCGGTAGGCAATTTATTGATACTCTCGCGCTGCTTCCGTTCTTGGCAGCATAAAACAATGTTTTTAATTTTTATGTCAAATCACATTAAAATTAAGCCGAAAACTGAAAAGAAATTGTTTACAAAATATTTTCGCTGGTTTATTCAATTGTTCAAGTTGTATTTTTTAAGTATTATTTAAAAATACATTTCATTATTAGTTAGAACGAAAGGCGTAGAAATTTTGAATACAAAAACGAATGGCTTCCGACGGCCCCCATCAGTTTGTAACTAAATTCATAATTAATACAGGAGACGATAGTAGGGGACCTGGGCTAGGATGGACAGCATCGAATCTAACGGCTATTGTCATGATAGCTTGCCCTTCGTGGGTGTTACAAATATACAGGCTTTTTACGGTACAATTTTACAAGTAGTCCCTAGTTCCGATTTGGATATCGGCAAGACTACCTTTTTTTTTAATTGTATCATGTGGGAGGGGGCTCGTACAAAATTGGTAGGAAATGGTTAACGCTATAGAGGCTTGAGGTTAAGTCTATGTTTTGCCTTTGTTAAAGTTACAACAATTTTACAATTGCGTTGCAACAAGGTGATCGAAGGGCCCCTTCGTCCGATCTGCCGCCCTTTGCTCAGCTTGATGGTGGGCGCGTCTCGTAGGTAGTTCGTTAAGATTTTATATATTTTTGGCAGGATGTAATGTTAATTATGTTATGTTAACTGTTTCAGCTGGTGATTAATCTGATGTTCGGTTTGGTTTGCTCTAACCCTATCTGTGCCGCACGCTCCACTGATTTCGCTCGCTAAGGTCCTAATATTAAATTATACAAAATAAATAATCGAAACCATAATCATAATAGACAATATAGACAATAACTCTTCTCATTTCTTCCTCCGCGTTTTAGTGAAACTATGCGGTAACGACGAGCTTCTACAAGCAGATCTATCTCTTCTCCAGTCCAGTCCAAGCCTAGTCCGCTTCCTGTGCCGCTGCCGTTGCCGCTGACGCGGATGCATGGTCATTGGCACTTTCGCTGGCTTTGCTGTCAGAGGCGGCGGCGGATGCTGGCGCAGATGATCCACTGCCGCTTCCATTCTTGTTGCGGGCGTCCGTTTCATCGCCATTTCCGGCATTGACCTTGGCCTCCAAGGCGCGAATGCGGTTCTCCTGCTTCACGATAATCGCCTTCAGTTTGCGAATCTCATCCTGAATGCTGCGCAGGTCCTTTTCCTGTTGATTTCAGGCAGTCAGTAAAAGATGTAACGTCTTAAGTACAGCAAGAATACTCACCGACAAGACGGCTGCCGGCGGGCCGGCATCGCTAGCCTCGTTGTTGTTCGCCGACGAGCTGTAGCCGCCGCCGCCGCCCGCACTACTGCTCGCTGCTCCCGAGCTGCCGCCGCCGCCGCCACCTCTGGGCTTGTTGAGAATGTTGACCTTCTTGTTTACCGACAGCGACTTGCTTGCCGACGACGAGACGTAGCCACCCTGTACAATGGAAACGCGATCCTGATTAGGCGGGTTAGAAAGTCTGTTCGTTCCGGAACACAACAACAAGCAACAATGAACACAACAACAAGCGCCACGCGCGTGCGTGTTAGGGCCAAGTGTGTAAGCCTGGAGGGCAGCTGGTGTGTACGGTTAGTGTGCCTGGTAATCCGTCTGTGTGAAAGGACTGTGAGTTTTGCTAGGCGGACGAGTCACAAACGCAGATAACGCAGAAAGGAACGCTAGCAAAGCAATCGCAAGCATCACACGGCAATGGTAGTCACCGACAGGCACAGGAACTTAGTTCCCAAACGTTGAACAAATGCAAAAGCCGTTGGAATACATTGGAGAAGGGGGTCCCACAGTGGCAGCGGCTGCCTCACCGACTTCGAGCCGCATTGCCCCGTGTGGACCAGCCCCGCGAGCACGCATGCGAATTCAAATCCATTGTCCTGTACGCTTTGCTGCCGGTGGAAAGGCTGGCAGAGCGGCCGAACCTTCACCACACCCAGCCGAGAGCGCTGTATTCCAAACGCACGGAGAGAGTAGATCTCGGCGAGAATCGCCACAGTAATTACTTACTTTGAGCGAGAATGTGATGGGGTCCGCGTCCTTGCCGTCAATCCATTCCTCGGCGCTAATGGCAGCATCCTCGGCCAGCGTGTCGGGATAGAGATCCTCCTGGAAGAGATCCGATTTGCGCGGCACAGTCATCGATATCACCTGGCACAGACCGTTGTTGTTCATGCGATAGAACTTGGCAACCTCGCAGGTGGTGACGTCACAGCCGCGCTTCGGCATCAAGCCAATACCACGCTGTGGTTCTGTGGTCTGAAAAGTGTTGATGTAGTGCACGAATGGGGGCTCGGGCGTGACCTGGAAATATTCAAAGATTATATTGATAAATTTGTAAATTTCACAAATAGACACTTGAAATATAATACCAAGAATCCCACGATTAATCGATATAAAACAATGATGGTACTAAATTCTTCTGTAATCCCCAATAACCCATCCTCACCTCAAAGTACCTGATGACCGAGTCACCCTTGCCGCACAGGTAGATCAGGTTCGTGTCCGCATCGTAGAGCGGAAACATGACGCCGTTGGAAGTGTCCAGTTCCACCATTACAATGGGCTCATTGAGGGCGTCCGGGGCGCGAAGGGAGTATTGACGCTCAGAGCTTCGGTTGAAGCCCGTCGTGAAGATCAGGCCGTGCCGCAGGAAGATGGCCCGCGTGGCCTTTGAGCCCTCGTGACACATGGCCTCGCTCTCCAGCTCGCCAGTGCGCGGGTCGTAGATGCGAATCTTCTTGTCCTTGCAGGTGGTGACCAGCTTAGCGCCGTCCCAGTTGAAACAGGCACTGTAGACGATATCCGGATGGGAGTCGATGTGCACAAGGATCTCACCAGTACCCACATTCCAGATGACAACCTGAAAACAAAAGGATAGTTGATTAGTTGAGTTCCTCCTGGCAAGACTCCCAGTTCCTTACTTGGTTGTCCGAGCCGGCGGTTAGGAGCACATTGAGGGCCGAAGGGTGCCACAGAACCAGGCCGACGCGGCGCTGGTGGAATACCAGGTCGACGACGGGTTCGGTGAGTGTGCGGGAGAGTCCGCCATCGGGTATCTGCCACACCTTGACCACACAGTCCTCTGAGCCGGAAGCGATCACATTGTCGTTGTGCGGACACCAGGCGATGTCCAGAACAGGGCCTTTGTGACCGCCCACCAGCGGATGGTCCGCCGCTATGCGCCCAACCTGTAAGAATCCATGAAATGCCAATTAGTTATCCAATTCAACGTAAACTAATTAATTGACGACGACGACGTCAACGGCGACGACGTCATCGCCAAACAGTAACCTCGCGACCCATTGCCCCAGTTTCTGAATCATTATTTATAGCCGACTCCGGCTGCAATCATTTCTGCTATATTTGCTAATCTGCGGAGCAAGCATTTTATAAGTCCCCGACTGCCACTTGGCAATCGTACATGCATGGCCGACGAGCTATTAAAGATCTTGCATTCGGATTACTTCTAAAGAGAACTCTGGGGATGGTAGCGTGCAAAACCTGGTGTCTAATGGAGGAAATATCAGAGCCAAAGGGAAATGGACAGTGGACTTTATTCTAGGATTTGTAGGATTTATTATAAAGAAGGTGCACTGAATCAGACCTTGGGTTCTTTTTAGTACACTCTTAACATTAAGGTACATTTATAAATATATATTTTTTTCTATCTCTGACACTGAGCATAACCAATGTCTTGTTTTACTATAGAGCTTTGGAAGGTAAACATGATCCTAAGCAATTTGCTACACTTGTCTTCTATTAAAGGGACCTGGGATATGGTCCAGTCTCTATTTTTAATGCGTATTAATCAGATGTCCCCCCTTAAAGCTCTTAAAGGTATTAATAACATAAAAAAAAATAAATAAACCCTATGTATAAAAAATAATATTAATATAGGTCGATGCTACAAAACAAACTAAAGTCATACAAATTTTAAGACATAATTAATATCAAGAAAGTTTTTCATTAAACACAAAACTATTGTGAAATAGTAAAGACTACAATATAATCTAAATATAAACATACTCTCGAAACTGACTGCAAATATATATATTTCCTATTTTTAGTGCTACTATATCAGTTATGTTAGGCTCTGACTGCCGGAATGTAAATCTAAGATGATTTCGCAGCATTATTAAACTATTTTGGGGTCTCAAGAACTTTTGCTTGCTCAAGTCAACGATTGCCACATGCCACCAACCTTGGCGAGTTGATGGATCTCACTCATCATCCACCTCTGCCCCGCCTTTCAACAGACCAAATCCAGTGCCCATAAAATATGTAAAATAGAGCGTGTGAAAGCCGCTCTACATAGAAATCGTCACTTAAAGAAACGGCAGCTGCTTAGCCAAAAAGATGTCAGGAGAAAAAAACAGAGGTTGCGGCGCATTTTGCATACAAATTTGTTCCAATTAGAACACTCGGCCTGCCTCCAAAATAAGTTTTGACCAAAAAATAAAGAGGAAAGAGACACAGGCGGCACGGGAGGTGAAGCTGCCGCCCACACACGACAGCTAAGCGGATGCGCATGTGGTTCGATTCAAAGCGGACTGGCGAAATGTCTTTGGAGAGTGAAAATGAAATTTATTCAAAGGCCCGAAGAACACCATAGTTTATTGCGGAATAATTTGCCGGGCAGAGAGGGTGTTGTAATGCAATCATTTGGCCAAATATCATTTTGGTATCCATTTATCGCACTGCCGCTGCTCCGCTCCGTCTCTTTCTCATTCTCTGGTAAAATTAGACAATTTGGTTTGTCATGTTGGCTGTGGGCCAAATTACACAAAGTGCGCCAGCTAAGAGAATCGTTCCCGCGCGAGAGCAGCAGAGAATTCATAACTATTTATAAATACTGGTGGGAAGCGGCGGGGAGAGTGCGAAATCGTCGACGTCACTCACGGCGTGGCAAGAAGCCCGCAAATGGCAGCAAACTTTATGCCGAAAAGGGCCGTATAAATAGTTGGCTATTGTCTATTTTAAAAATACCACGCCGCAAGCTGGCCACGTTTGGGAATCGCCGCTGTAATATATATGTCCGGTCGGTGGTCACTTACTTTGTTGTGCGGCAAGACTATGAAGGCACCGCCGCCCGCCGACTCCACGATGATGGCCAGGAACTTGGGGTTCACCGCGCAGAATGTCGAGTCCCAGCTTGACTTGGAGACTCGTATGTTGTCGTAGCACTGTTCCCGCTTCAGGGCCTGTCCATAGACGTGGCGGAATTTGGAGCTGCGTACCACGCGGAACGACATCTTGATGCTGCAGTGGCTTGTGGGTCAGTAATCAGTCCTGAGTTTCTCTATGTCTAACTCTGCAATACAAAATACGTTAATAAAAATATTAATACGCGCTGAGGATTTTAAATCAATTAATCATTTATCAATTTTAAAAATATCCCAAGGTGTGCTATCACAATAATTAAAATTACAAAAAAGCTTAAATAGTTTTTATATCATCGCAAATCTTGGAACACTTTTAAAAGTTATTTTCAGATTTTTTGCAGAAGCCAGACAGAAGATTTAAGAAAATGTACTACAAAAACCTCTAAGAGAACGGCGACTTTCAGGTGATTTTCTGTTGAGATATTATGAATTATAAATACGCAGTAATCGAGCAACGCATAAACCGACTGAAAGCTATCATTAGTTGCTTTCGGCTTCGCTCGCCGATGTATTAACTTAACGCGTTTTCTTTCACATCGCTTCGCGGCCACGATTTGTTCAATAAATTTGCATATGCTAATATCGCTTTTGCGAAAATCAATGAGCTTTCCCATTCACAGCTCACTATTGACAAGCTGGCTTTGTGCTCGGGAGGTTGCATCAAAGTTGGTTATGGCATCAATATATCTGCGACTCAAATCGCTGGTCCCGAGAACGCTTTCACCTGCCACAAATGGCGCCACTTTCGTTAATGAACTGCCAGCTAGAAGCTAGAACGTGTCGAATTATCAGTTGGCCAGTTGGAGAGACGAACCCCTTTCTTTAGTATGACATCATAACGCCAAAATATACCCATACCAGTACCAAATCGCCTGCCAACACGTGAGTTATGTCGAAACATGAGCCAGAACCCTAACGAAACCCCAAACCCCGGGCTAACTCTTCCAGACACTTGTATAGATAGCTACGTGCTGTGCACAGCCGCAAAATCATTTCTGGGTTGGGCCGAGGCCGATAGGCTGACTAAACTTCGCCGCCGACGACCAGCTTTCGTTTATAATCAGAAAAGTGCCATAAAATTGTTTTGCCTTCTTCGTTTTTCGCCTTCGCCTTGTTTCGCTTTAAGATATTCATATTTATTACAAGCACTAAACTTTGTCATTGACCCGTTAAGATACTACAAGCATACATATCGAAATGGCCAAAGATTATGTACATTGAAACCAATGTAAGCCCTTTGCTAGTCTCATCTTGGATGGGTGTTGGCCAGTTGGCTCTTTGCTATCGCGGTGGCCTTTCGACTGATAAAGAAATATCAGCTCGGAGTTGGCTAAACACAACAGAGATAATGTTAAGTGCTACGCCTATAGAATCTATAGCGTCGCTGAAATGTTTGGCACCAAATCGAATATTCTCCAAAGTGGTGTACCCACACCGTATATCTATATCTGTTGTATGTATTCGTTGTTATTTATGAGTTTATATGCCAAACACCTTCGCTTGCAGGCGGGAAAATTTTTGTTTCGCCGCTGAAGGTCAAACTTATTAATAGAAAATTAAATCATCTTAGGCGAAATTAAATTTTCATACACAAACACCAGCGCACGATGCTCGTAGGAGCGTTGTAAATCGTATTTGATGTGTTTATTTATTTTGTTGGCATCGCTGGCGTTTGCCATGCCTGAGTTATCATCGCCGGGCCCAGACCCCATGCCTCCACTCCCGGCTCGATTCCCATTGCACTCGACATTACGATTCGCAAATGCCAAAAATGTGGCCCCTTCATCAGAGAGTCGACTTGAACTTGCCGCTATAATAATCAGCGCACCAGTGACGATAAAAGAACAGCGCTCAGCGGAAGTTGCTTTATGTAAATCTCAGTGAACCAACAAACATACAAGTAGCGATTCTCGAGCACCGTAATGAGGGTGGTGTGACTAAGTACCCAGCGTCGAGTGGCATACAATGCAACACAATAGGGCGAAATTGTATCATTCCTCTTGGGGACCCTTTTTCTAATTTCGATTCCATAAGGTATCCGCATTCTGTATGGGGCATCATCAGACAACGTAATCTAGGCTTCGTCTCCGTCTATCTTTACTCCCTTAGTTTCGCTTACAATTCATTGTCTTCCAGCTGGAAAATCTATTACTTTGCTACTTTTACAGATAAGATTTTGATATTTTGTACTATAGACTTGAGTGTTTGGACTGCACTAGGTTTTTCTCTACAAGTAGCACTGGTCAACCTATATGTACATACCAGTAGCTCTCGAAGTCACTGTCTCACACCAATAGCTAATCAGTTGACAATGGTGTCGGCCAGCGGACCCTTCAGCGATTTCTGCTGCAATTGAACGAGATGCAACCGTTGCTCAATTGACGCGATCGCAATGGTCCAGCGATCGGGGACTGGCCGCAAATTGGCTTAATGCTTGATTGCAAATCTTGGCGCTTTGTCGACACGTTGTGTTCACCGGCCAATTCTAATTGCTAACAAATGTTGACGTGTTGTTCTTGCTGCCTATTGTTTGGCGGCGTGACTGAAACGCAGTGAACACCCCTCATCGAAGTAAACTGGGGGGAGTGCAGTCAACTAAGCGTTGTACGAGTTGCTTTCAGCAGTATTGGGTAAATAATATAGGGTCTCGGTAAATGCAAATTGATGAACGGCCACTGCTCCAATTGTGGTATCTAGGGCCTTAATATAATGACACCTATCTCGATTACATTTCCCTATATTTATTAAGCAAATGCATCTCTTACCGAGGAAAGATACGAATTTTAAATTTAAAATTAGTGGTCTTCGTAGCCCTCAGTTACGAAAGAACATATTTCTAATAAAATAATTTTTTTAATATTTCCGCAGATCTGTGTATTTTGCTAAGATACATAGGTTAAAGGGAAAAATGGAACATGTATTCCATGCATGTAATAGCTTCCGTCTGCATAGCATCTAATCAGCTGAGTAGCGATTCCAATGCCACACGCATGAGTCACGCATGTGATAAGCCGCGGACCCGCTGCTTATCGGCTGTCAGCTGCATTGGAAACTTTCGCTGATGGCAATGATGATGATGATGTCATTGGTGCAGGGTGCAACGTCATTGGATATGCAGCGTGTGTGTATGTGCGGAGGTTCATCAAACTGCCTGGCTTGTGTGCGTGCCTGACGGCGATTAGCTGAAAATTTGACAAAAGCGCGCAAGTGTCGCGTCAGTGCAACTGATAGACTGGCCGGCTTGCTGCACAGTGGGTGTCGTCGCCACCGATGCCGAATGTCGCCGCTGCTGCCGCCGCGGATGCTCGAGTGAAAGTGGAACTCTGTTGCTAAAATTAACCGCATGCATATGCATTGCCCCGTCCGAGGTGCTATCCCGCCACCCGCCAGCCGCAGCCCCCATACCCCCCTGGTCATCACAAGTGGCGGCTGTCGCTGGCTTTTGTTGCTGTCTTAATTGCGCGACGCGGCTGCTGCCGTGGCTTCTTCTTACTCTTGCTTCCCCACTTTACCGTCTACTTGTTGCTATTTTCTGCACTTCCATTTGCGCTTAGTCAGACTGGGCGGCAGTTGTCGCGATAGTACGCTTCCCTCAGGGCATTACGATTTTGACTAAAGAATTGTTACGCGAAGTCGACCGAATTAAAAGACATTAATTAATGGCAGCCCAAAGTATTAACGGACAATGTAAGTGATGTGAAATAAGAATACAGAGCGCTTTCAATGTATGACCGAATATACATAAACATTGGTATTTCGTTTATTTTTCTAATTGTTCTGAATTAATTTTTTGACCTGAAGTTTGCGAAGCTGAACTGGATATTTGTTGTTTGTATAAATTACATATTCTCGATCGATGATATGGTATATTAAGCCGAAATTTGGAACTAAAAAGTGATAAGCGGCCAAAAAAATCTAAGTTCAATTAAACTTCAATTACTACAGTTTTACTGAATTTGTATGACCAGGAAGGGTATTTGGTGCTCGGTGTTTTTCCTGATTGTTTGTTGGCATGCATTTACTTCTCCCAATTGACGGTTATACGTGTGCGTGTATGCCGATCAGCGCTCTGTCGCAGCTGATTAACGGAATGTGGGCGAACAGCTGTTGTTGGCTATGTAGTCGCGACATTAGCTGACGCATAAACGCAGTTTGTAAGTTGGCTAGTGTCTGTTTCATTCCAGTGCGTTTTTCATATTTTTCGTCACTAATTGGTGTTGGCTACGTTTCGTTGCTTTACCCATTTGGGAGCAACCGAAATAACTGTGCGTGGGGGGCATGCTGCCTCACTCGCTCGCTCTTTCTAAGACGCAGTCGCGACGCCGCCGCCGCTGGAGGTCGCTTGTTCTTCACACTTGCTCCACACACAAACACTTACACTCGCACTCACACTCACAGAAAAGAAACCGTAATTGTACGCTGTGACCAACCGGGAGCCACGTTTATTGCTCGCAGATATTTCATATTTCGAATTTCAGCTTATCGTTGCGATTTGGCGCCCACAGCACGCACTTCCCCTTCTCACACCACTGTATGTAACTTGTTGCTTCTGCAAGCAACAATTGGCACATTCTCTTCTCTCCCCCTTCGTCATTCCCTCGCACTCGCACTGGCACTCTCGCCCAACGCGGCCTCTCTCCCCTGCTCTCTCGCTCTCCCTGCATAAACAAGCCAGAGCCAAGCAGCCGGAAAAGCAACACAAATTACAGCGAAATGCGAGAAAAACAATTAATACAATCAAGTGTGAAACAACAAATTCGACTGGCCGCTGGCGTTCGAGTTGTTTGATTTCTTTCTTTCGTTTTTGCAACGTTTTTTCGGCATTCGCTGCTGCTGCGGCGGCGCGTCCAAAGACGCTGCTTCTCTTCTCTTTATTCCCTTTTTTGGGTGTTGGACTCATATAACACGGCGCGAGAGCGGGAGAGCAGATGGTAAACTTTTATAGCGGCACTCTTCACATGCACTGCGCTCGCCGCTCCACTCGCACAAGAAAGACGCACACTGGCACACCACCCCACACAGACACAGGAAGCACAGCCACACAGCAACTGTCGCACTTATTTTTTACCGTGATTTTTAATGATTTTGTAATACGCGCGTTTATTACTCAAGCGCTGCATTTGCATGGCCACTCTCAATTTTAAAATTAATAGAAATACATTGCGCTGACACCGGGCCGAACTCTTTAATTTATGTACAAATATATGCCGTGATTCATTTCGCCTGACATTTAACATGGAAGGCAGTAGGGCCGCGCAGTTCTAGCCGTAAAAAACGAAAATACACTCACTTTTTTTTATCACTTTCTATCAGCATTCAACTGGAGCTATCAACTAGAAAATTTTGCACACGACTTGGAATTTAAGGCACTACTTCAAGACTTTTCAGACAGCAGCAACACGGGACAAATACAAAAATGCCGACGAGAGCGCGCAGAGCATTTAAGAGCAAACCAGTGTTGCCAGTCTAGCTTATTCCAGGCTAGATATAGCCTTTTTTAAATGGAAGCGCTTAGGAAATTTGCAACTAGCTTACTGCCTAAAATTGCTAATTTTTTTAACATCCAGCAATAATTGTAATTCTACGTTTTATTTATGAGAAAAGTTAACATGGCAAGTCATTTAATTCAAAAATTATAAAAAACGCCTTATATTAAGACTGCTTGAAGCAAACCATCCTTGCGCCGTTTACAATTCGAATGCTTTTCTTGGTTTTCTTTCTACAAGCTTTTGTTCAACTAACATGTTATAAACAAAATTGCTCTATTTGTTTTAAGTAATAAATTTCAATATCATTTCTAGCTCATTTTAGCTTATTTTTGTTCTCACAGTTTACCTTATTTAAAGGTTTATCACCTGGCAACACTGGACAACAACAACGAAAACAAAACGTAAGCAGCTGATCCGAGAGAAGAGAGGAAGGCTTGCCCATTACTGGTAGATGACTTTGAGTATATTGTTTTTGTATCAGTAGGTAATCATTTACATTGGGTACACTGAGAAAAATTTACTTAAGTGGTCACCGATTGGAAAAATATTAAAAACATGTTCTGTAATATGGAGTGAAGAGTAGATTTGACCATAAGAATATGCAACTCTTTAAAATATAATGGAACAAATAAAATTTAAATAATGAATCAAGGCCGAGGTCACAGAATCTCAAACACACGGAAGTGAAATTCAAAACAGTGCTGTATACAACAGACCCAGTTACATTGAATTATTTAATATAATATAGAAAATATACTCAATTAGAAAACTATATTTCGCTTGACGCTTAAATATTAATTTTTCGGAAAAGTTATGCATAGTTGTGAACAACTACTGATCTAACGTTTTTCATAGCTGACAGTATAGAGGTGGAGAAACATCGATGCGAACATCGATGACATCGATGTTTTCGAAACATCGGCA